>JAUELO010442718.1:0-14028 GCA_032357855.1 Amphibolips quercusostensackenii | reverse complement strand
AAAATTCTAAAATCGGTGCATAATTGCGTTCTAAATGTCATTTTGAACCTCGTTTTCCGATTTCACCCCACTGTGCGTCGTGCTCACCTGCCACCCCCAAACCAACAAGAAGCAACCTTAATTTTCGACCCCAGCAACCCCTTTTCTCTATCGTTCTTTACATTTCTCACCCAAAATAATTGATCAGATTCTGTTGCTTTTTTCCGTTTGCAGGTTTTCTTTCCACCTGCATAAAGCGTCAATTTAACTTCCTGTCCAGTCAAATTTTTTCAGATTGTGTATCTGTGCCTTTTTAAGTAAATCACAGCTACTTCTTTGAGTCCGATCATTTTACGGAAAGATCATGAATTGCGAGCGTGCCAACCGCCTACTACTGTGCATTGGATCTCACAAAGGGGAGCGATGGTTCGGGCCCATTTATCCCCACCCTTTTCTTAGAACGTCAGTTGTTTAGTAGCAGAAAACCAGAACCGCTACTAAAAGCCAAAAGCTGTTAATCCGGAACTAGATACCTACAGCTAGCGACAGCCATATGACTTTACCGCAAGCCTTTGCCGCCTTGCACTCTCTCTTTCTCTCTCACACACACCACGACACACTTACCTAAACGCACTTTCTCTCTCTCTCTTTCTATTACACGCTCACTGGGTGAAAAACGAAAAAGGTGAAGAACGACCGTAGTGATTCCAGCTTTGGCATGTGGACGTACTGCGCTTGCGCTAGGACGCTTTAGAGGAACACGATGCAACAAGTCGTGATTATTGAAACAATAAGCCACGCCGTGTTCTTCCTACGCACAGCTGGCGCAAATGCAGTACCTGTACTCGCCAAAGTTGGGGTAACTGAGCGACCACTCGACTACAACGTCACTTGACCTCCCTCGCAAGCTCTCCGAAAGATCCCTTTTCCACGACCTACCATTTTTTATTCTATGATTTAAACACAATCATACCTTTCTTCTACCTCTCTAACAATCTATCCTCTTACTCACTTCTCTGATATTTATTTCCGTCCTGTCTTCCAACTACTCTCTTTCCTTTCTACAAGCAGATATTACTATGCCCTCCTACCACCTCCCTTGACATTTATCCTCTCTTTCACCCAAACATGTTCCCTTAGGCGTATCACTGACCTCTCTCCTTCACAGGTTAGTTTCCGCTGTCTCCACTATGCAAAAGCTCCCCTTTCCGTATTCCTATCCCTATCTCGCTTAAGAGTTAGTTCCCTCTCCCTCCACTATACGAAAGTTCTTCTTTTCGTATCCCTTTTCTCTCTTTCTCTCTCTCTCTCTCTCTCTCTCTCTACCTTTGCTTTCCGTATCCTTATCACTTTCTCGCTCGCTAAAGAATTAGTGTTTTCTTTTCAAAGTTGACGACTAAAATCCACCAATAATTAAGGAGCATATGAAAAACTTGATAAATCTAAATTTCGTTGCAAGTTCTTTCTTTTTATTATTATAATATATATCTATTTTTATATTATTTTCTCAGTATAAGTCCGCTAAAATAAAAAATCATTTCAAATTTTCCGATAAACCTTAATTTTTTTTTTTATTGTGTTAAACCTTCTCAAAATTTATGAGAAGCTTCTAACTTTAAAGTTCAAAACTTAAAAAATCCACATTTCGTTTTTAATAAAATTAATTTTGTATCCTTTTACAGCGTCTAAATATTTCTTGAAAATATTTGAATTCTTTCTAACATTTTTTATTCTTGCAACAATGAAATCTTTTGCTTAAAAATCCTTAACATTTTTTTCTGTATCCTTTAAAGGCTTCAAAACTTTATATTAAAATCCTTAAGAATATACATTTTGTCAAAACCGATAATTTTATAGTTTTCGGTACTGACAAAAGTTCTTATTGATACCTTAACTCAATGCATTTCGTTAACAAAGAGGTTATGAGTTTTTCTATCATAATTTTATTTTTCTTATCTCTTTAAATGTGTAAAAAAGTTTACAAATTAAAGTCTGATAAAAAAATTTATAACACGGAATTATTTCTCAATTTTTGACAAAGGATTTTGAATTTTTCCCTAGAAGTTAAATTTTTAACAAAGAAGATGTAATCTTCACAAAAAATATAATAATTCATATTAAAGATAAAAAATATTTTGAATTTAAATGAAAGAGGGTTGAATTTTTTCAAAGAGACAAATTTGTCACAAAATAGAAAATGAAAGAAAGTAAAATTTAAAGGGACTTAGAGAAATTTGTACGGATTTGACGGGGTTTTTATGTGTTTCGATTACTTAAAATGAAAAAAGAATTCTTTCTTTTAATAATCGTAAGAAATTATAGTGAACCAAAATAACCGATAATTTTTTCCCTGACTGCAATAACTAGGTGTTTTATTCAGCAGATTTTACGAAATTTTAAGAAAAGTGTAAATTTTATGTCAGATAACAAAAGCTGTTGAACCCTTGATGTAGTATTCAAAAAATTGCAATTTTACAATAAAATGGAGAAAAATAATAATAAAATTCCGCGACAGACAAGCCGAGAAATTATAAATTTATCTAATTTAGCAAAAAATACTGAAAGAAGGCGATAACTTTTATTGTATCAGTTCTACGTATATTTTAATAATCTAAATGTCATCTTTAGCTGTTTTCGCAATGATGAGAAATTTTCGTCTAAATATTTCTTATTCTGTGTAGTAGATCATGGTATATACATTACATAAGAAAGTATGTCATCAGGAAAGGTTTTTAACATTTATGCTGACATTCTTAGAGCTCAAAAAAAGATTTAAGAAGTACAAATTTTTGTGGACGCAACATTATTTTATTTAATGCTTTACTTTCTAAACCATAATATATTTGATTTTTGAAAACTCAAATTTTTCTTTGCATTTATACTCCTGGAAAAAAAACTTACCCCAGATTTTGTTTTTGATAGAGCTATTCTAAGTACTTGTGCAAGGCTTAAAAAATAAGCTATTGTCTATAAAAGCATATGCAATCATTATTTTTGATGAAAAAAGAAAAATTATTAAATCATTTGGTTGTTAAATACTACAATTCTGCGAAGCGAGATATTTTTAATGCCTAAATTTACAGTTCTTAGGAATCCTAATTCTTTGAAAATATTTGGTCTATGCTCACCGAATTTCGGTGAAACTTGAAACGGCTTTTGTCAAATAATCAGTTTATGTATTGAATAACTTATAATATTGTGAATTTCATATCACATGATAAAGGTCAAGTTTAATTTTCAACTTTTCCAACTATAAAATCATTTAGTATACGATGCGTAATCTCAAAACATTTAATTTCCACAATTTTCTGTTTTAGATCTTTATTTTCAAGCGTACATTCTGATTTTCAAAACTTCATAGTGCATCTTTGAAAAACTTGAAAAATTTTAAATTAGAAGCAAATTTATTTTATTCTAATTCCTTTTTAGCTTCTGATCTTACATCAATATTCAAATATTTATTGTTATTCATAAGTTGTGAAGAAAATCAGTGCAAGTTAATTCAAAATTTTTATTAAAAAAGAGAACAATTTTTTAATATTTTACAACATTTGACTTTACATTTTAAATCAGCAATTACAAATCAAATATTCAAAACTTCACAATACAAAACTGATTTCTTTGAGATAGAAAGCATTGAATCTTTATCATTCACGATATCCTAATTTAAACTTTGAACTCTGCAATTTTAATTATACTGTTTGAAAAAATTTTAATTTGTGAGTAAATATCCTAAATTTTAATGTAGAAATAACAATTAAAGATTTGTTTTTTTTTAATTTAATTTTTCAAATATATATTTTTGAAGATTTCAAACAAAAACTTCAGAAGGTTCTTGAGAATTTCAAAAGTTTTTAGAAGAATACAAAGTGTTTTTTAATATTCATAGGCAAATTTTGAAGGATTTATTATCTTGAAAAATTGATTTCGAAAAAATATATATCAATTTACAAAATTTCATAATATTTTTATATTGGCCAAAAAACAATGTTGAAGATTTTAAGAAAGTTGTTTAATTTCGCAGAATTAAAAAAAATGAAGAAATAATGAAATTATTTACAAACGTATATAAAATATCTGCAAAAGTTTCAATATTTATTCAAAATCTAAAGATATTAAAAAAAAAAATTTTGTTAAATGAACATTTCTAAAGATTTTAAAATAAGATTTTAAAACTTTTTAAAGAATTTAAAATTTTGAAATATATGTATGTATTTTTCAATTATATTTTGTTTCGATAAGTGAAAGAAATTCATAAATGTAAATACTATCCAAGAAAATTCTTTTAAATTATTCGAACATTTTGAATGAAATGAAAATCAATCAATTTTTTTTTGTACTATTCAAAAGCTGAACCTTCAATTATATATTTTTAAAGATAAAAGGTGGTTATCATTGATTATTACTTCATTTAGTTATTTAAAAAATGTACATTCTTCTAGACAACTCAGGGTAATTTAAAATAATATAAATTAAAATTCTAATAAAACACTAAAGCATGAAGATCTGTCTACAGTTAGACGTTTTGATAATACAAAATACGGAGTTAAAGAGAAAAAAATAAGAAGTTTTCTTTTCTATGTTTATTTTTATTTATTGCAAAAATGAAACGACGTAAAGAATCGAAAACCTTGTATTTTTCAGTTAGTGTCATTCGAATTCAAAATCTAGCATTCAAAAAAATACCAATAGAAGGAAATGTAAAACTGTGTCAGCATGACTATTCAGTATTTGTAATTACACAAGCATATAAGAGTATGTCTGTCAACTAATTACAATTTTTTTTCTTCAAATTTCATTAATTTTTCTATTTTTGAAATCTGCTCTATTGAATGACGTAACAAAAATATGATAATTTCTGAAATATTTAATATCCGTAGAAAATACTAAAAACTATACTTTTTAGTCGTACATCTTTAAATGTTGTATTGTGTTGTTGTTTAAAAAATGCTTAATAAAATAAATTTTTTTTTCAATTATAATTGTTTATTAGTGCTAACCAAAATAAAAATGAGTGAAATTTCTCTATTTATAGTGAACTTTTTCTTATTTAATTAGATTAGTAAAAATGTTTGATAATTCCAGTGCGAAAAAGCTACCAGCTGCTTGATAAAAATTTATTTACCGTTGTATTCATTTATTGAAACACGGTATAAACATAAATAGTATATCATCAACGAAAAATATAATGGTTAATAATTAACACCAGCAAAAAAAGAGGTGAAATTTCCACTAACAGAAATTAATTTTCAAATCAGAAAGAATGATTTTCATCAAAATTGTTGATTTTAAGACCAGAAAATATTTTCCAGCACAAAATAAAAAAAAATCCAGGTTAATTATAATTCTAAGGAAAAAATAATTCACAAGGCAAAATAAAAATTTGGAATGACTATTCATTTTGCATTTTTTTTGTTTATTTGCTTTGTTTGAAGCAAGAAATAAAAAAAATTTTTAAAAACAATATAATTTTTCTAGTTATCTCAAAAAAATCAAAAAGGTTCATGAGGGTTTCATATGTGTAGAAAAAGTATCTATAAAATGCCTAAGAATTTTTTTTCATCCAACAGAATTTATAAAATTTAGGAGAAAATTTGAGTAGTTTAAAGGTATTTAGGACTCTTTAAAAATTGCAAAAAATTGGAAAATATTTTATACGTGTTTGCAAAGTTTTGTATCCTTTTAAAACTTCTCAATATATTTTATCTTTAAAAAAATTCGTTACTTGTCTAATTTCGAATTAGACTAAGGTACAACTTAATTAATGTTAACAAACATAATTTTTTTGAATTGCAGTTTTTTACATAAGCTACGTAATATAAATTTACGTAATTATTAGCAATTATAAATTGTGTAAACAAATATTCTTGTGGATTATCATTAATTATTACCTTATTGAGTTAAAAGTGAACAAAAAGTTAGAAATTCAAGAAAACAGGCGCAACTATCCGTTATCAATCGTAGATGGAGATAGTTATACACAATAATCATTTTCCGAAACAATATTTTCTGCTAAATTTATTTTAATATCAACTAATCTTAAGTAAATGATGGACAAAAAGTTAAGCTCTTAAGAAAAAACCGCAATTTCGAACATTATTTGAAGGAAATATTAATTGCAATGATATAATAATAAGTTTTCCAAGCAATCATTTTTGTTCGCATGAAATAAATAATTATAAAATGTAATTAAAATTAACAAAAAGATAATATTATTACAAATAATAATAAACTGTTTAAACAGTTAGGTTTGTTAACATGAATTAGCTATCACCTCAGTCTGATTGAAAATTAGACAAAAAGTAAAAAAAATTTTCAAAAATTACAACTTTCTATTTCTATTCTAAGAGAAGATTCCTAAAAACAATCACAAATTGTTTAAGCTACTCATGAAAACACCTAATTACCAGATTAGAGGAAAACTTTATGTCTTTAAAACGGTTTGCATTAGAAGAACCTTAAAAAAATCATAATTTTTTTTATGGAAAATACGTGTTACACTTTATGGGGTTTGCGACACCTCAAAATATCTTTTTTTTTTTCAAAAAAAAAATGGATATATTTTTTGTGGATTTAAACAACTTTTCGGGCGGTTTGCATGGAAATTAGAAAAAAATTATCAAAGCATTTTTGGAACACCCCAATGTCAAGATTATATCCTTTTTAATTTTTAATCACATATAAAAAAACGCCATCTATATTGTATTTTTCTTTGAGAATGTTTCCAGGACATGCCTAAAGCAGTTGAAGAAATAATCATTTTCTTTTAATTTTTCTCTAAAATTACAAACTTTAGAAACAACATTATGAGAAAGCAAGATAAGCAAGAAGGGTTTTAAATAAAAAAAAGTCGAGAAGAAGAAATGCATATAATTCTGTTTGTGAAGTTTATATAGTTTAAAATAAATTTCGACATTAGTTTAAAAGAAATGAGACCTAATATTAAATAATTCGTTAGATAACGACTGTATTATACGGTTAAAAAGAGTTAGAATTATTAGCTTTTGAATTAAAAATTATAAAATTATTTTAGATGAACATAAAACATATGCAATTTTACAAAAATCTAAAGAATTTTAATTTTTTTGGAAACTTGTCAAATTCTTAAAAATCTTCTTTATTTGCCATCTTAAAAAATCTCGATTTTGATTTACATTCCTTTACATCTTTTTGAACTTGAAATGGTTTTTTTATTTTTTTTAAGCTTTCAAATTTTCTAATCATTTTTTAAGATTATTAAAATTTTGCTTCAGATTTTTTTTTAAAGTCACAAAAATTTAAAAAATTGCCCTGAAATCATTTAGATTCTTTTTCTAAAGTTTTGAAAATGCCTTAAAATATTTTCAAACATTCTCTGGAAATTAAAAGAAAAAATACATAAAAAGTTCTCTTTATAAATCTTGAGAAATTTTCTTGATTCTCCTAAAACTTTTCAAAAATTTTTGAAATGACTATTATTTCTCTATAACTATCTAAAATGTTTTAAAATATTTTTATTATTTCTTGAGATGTATTTTCAATAATTGGAACTCTTTCTCAAGTATTTCGTACCATGATTTAGTTTTTTTTATAGCAGAAAATAGAAGCAGGTCACCAAAAAAAATGTCTGAAAATTTCCTGTTTGCAGCGTCAACAATTTTTTTGGGTACGTAAAACATTTCCTGTTTTTGATAAAAAAAACACGAATTTGTGACATTTCTAACTTTATTGATACAAGAAGAAGGCCACATATTAAAAAAAAACAGGAACTATTTAGTCAATTTATCTATTTTACCTTGCTTTATTGACGTTAAAAATAATCTCTTTTCTAATAGCACGTATAAAAAATGTGTTAAGTCCTACATTTGATACTTAAATGATTTTTTTTTTTACCACATTTACCATTTTTATCCAATGTCCACGATTTGAGACACCCTGAATCCAAAAGACAGGTTTTAACGAATGTGTCTGTCTGTATGTAGGTCTGTAGGTCTGTAAATTTTTTGTTTTCTAGCACGATAACTTCCGAAAAATTTAACAGATTGAGTTGACCTTTGTATACTGTTTAAGTGTCTCAAATTGATGGTCAAATTCGTTAGCCATAAAACGCAAGATATAAAAAAAATGTCAAACGAAGAAAAACGTTGCATTTTTAACACCTTACAAGATTATTCCAAGAAATTTTGGAATTTTCTCGAAAAATCGGAAATTCAAATTTTGACCGCACAAAAAATAATGAAAAATAAAAAATTCCATTTTGCGGTTAAACTATACAAGATGAAAAAAATAAATTGAAAAAAATTGTGTATCAAAAAAATACGTACAAATTTGTGAACGATAAATTTTTAATAGGATGCGTGTTTTTTTTTTTGGGTGAGAAGTGAACTATTTTGTTGAAAAATTGTTACATTTCCATCATGTAATGATAAGGTATTAAATTTGTGTAAAATATAAATTTTCGCCTCGTCGTTTCTATCAAATATCTACGTTTTGAGACCTCCTGTACCTAAAAAAAATGTTTTCGCGAATTTGCCTGTCGGTCTTTCTGTTTGTATACATGTATATATGTCTGTATGTTTGTCTGTGGATTTTTAGTTTGTAAGCACGATAAATTTCGAAATAATTGACATTTTGGATAATGCTTAAATTTTCTGAAATCACTTTTTAAGATTTAAAAATTCTATTTACGGTTAAGTGTAGTAATTAAAAAGTCAAACAATTTATTCTTTCTACTTTTTTGATAAAGAAAACTATTGGAGTCATAGCATTCACAAAATTCTAAGAAACGAGCAAGAATAAATATTTTTAGCCAACCAACGCCAAATATAAAAAATTGTCGCAGGGAGAAAAATGTCGCATTCTAAACACCCTACAAGACTGCTGGAATTTATATAACATACTTAAATAATTTTTCTTCACATAAAAAACATTTTTAACATAAAACATGTTTTTGTACGGTATACGATGAAAATCTCACATGTTATAAATAGTTTCTGATCAATCTTAATTGTTTTTATTTACTAATTGTTTCAAAACACAGAAGACAATAACAAAATTTTGTTAAGCCTAAATCAAAATGCATCCTAAAAATTCTACCTGCTTTCGCAAGTTCACATTTCGGCCGCATTGGAAAACAGATGGCGTACTGCAGTGCAGCAAATCCTAAAAATTTGTAAACTTCTGTAATTCTTTGAAAGAAATAAAAAAAAAACGAAATAATGGACAAAAACTTTGAATATCTTGATTGATGATTTAAGTTTTATTTTAAAATATAATTTCAAACTTTAAAGATTTCAAAATTTGTCAAAAAAGAATCCTAAGGATTTTGAAATAATTTTTCTTTATTTTTCAGGATTCACAAAAATCTTTGGAAAACTTTGAATCATTCTAAAAGATATTTCAAAGTTCAACAAATCAAAAAAAAAAAAATAATTTGAACATTTGGACAGATTTTCACCAATTTTAAACAAGTTGTAGATTTTAAAAGACTTTGTAATCAAATTTTGAAGTTTTTTAGATTTTTTAAGGGCTTATAGGTAATACAAATTTTTTCTTTGGATTCTGGGCAAAATTTTAATTGATTTTTTATCTACAAAATTAATTTTAAGAAAATATTTCAAACTTAAAAATATTTAAAAAAATTTTAAACGAAATGTAGATTTCTACAATCTCGTCAAAGAAGGTATTAGATTTGTGTAAAATTTAACCCCCCTCTATTTTGCACGATAAATGTACTTTGGATCGCGAAGCGCCACAACCAAATCGCGTGCGGTAAGCGGCACTTTGTTTAAACTTTCTTGTTTCTATTATAGGGTGCACAAAACCAGCGTGAAGCGTGAGGCGTTAATTATTTTT
Organism: Amphibolips quercusostensackenii; assembly: GCA_032357855.1. Lineage (NCBI taxonomy): Eukaryota > Metazoa > Arthropoda > Insecta > Hymenoptera > Cynipidae > Amphibolips > Amphibolips quercusostensackenii. Next base: position 4,215 of record JAUELO010442718.1, on the reverse strand, counting down.
AAATCAGATATCGAGCGCGAAGCGCGGGGGTCCGGATGAAAGTAAATTCCTTAAGGTTGGTAGAACCTCATGTAAATTAGTTCTCCTTTCAAATAAAACTAAAGTAATCAAGCCAAAAGCATGTAACAGCGATAAAGCTTACAAAGCAAGCATTAGCCCACCAGGCGCCCAAATTTGTATTTACAATTGAGGCGTGAAGCGCGAGGTAAATATATAATTTCGAGCGCGTGTGTTGTATCTCTCGCTTCGCGCTCAAATACTTTTTGCCGCGCGCTTCGCGCTCGGCTTTTTTCGGTCTTCGCACTTAGTGCTCGGCTTAGATAAAGAGCAATAGTTTACTTGCAAATATTACAAAATTGTCAAAGCCTGTATAAATTTAGTAATTTTCGAATTTGTTTATATTTTAGCTTGAAAAGAAAGAGTATTTACTCAAGGCACTACCGGCCTTGAGGAACACATTCTCATTGCAATACCCGCGCTTCGTGTTTAATTTTTTATATGTATTTATATATTTCTGTAATCATTTATATAATAACAACAATTTATTGTATATTTTTGAAAACGTCAAAATTTCTGCACGAGAGCGATAACCTTTGATATAATTATAACATTATTGAAATGCTTTGCATTTCATTAAACTTTTTTTAAACTTTAAAGAAATACTTTTAATTCCTCAATCTTTAGTTCAACTTTTTTACAATTAAAAGAATAACCATGCATCCTATCAATTCATCATTAAAAACAAGTTTGTAGCCTTTTTTGTGTAAATAACATTTGTTTCTTTATTTTTTCTTGTAGCTTGTACCATTTGTCAAATATTTTTTCATATCTATTTTTAATGTTGTTTTTTACAAATAAAGCAAAAACTACGCGTTTTATTAAAAAATGATTGCTCACAAATCTGTAGATTTTTTTCGGTTGCATAATTTTTGTCTTACAATTTTTTTCTTTTTCGCATAGTTTGATTGTAAAGTGAAATTTTTAATTTTTTTTTATTGTTTGTGCGATCAAAAATTCAGGTTTTTAATTTTTCAACAAAAATAAACAATGTAATATGATGATCTCGTAGTACTTTAAAAAGAAACGCTTTTCTCTTATTGACTTTTCTTTATATTTTGCGTTGTTTGGCTTTGAATTTGCATTTTCTTTTGTTCCTTTGAATTAAAAAAATGCAATAACTTTGGTAATTTTTTTTTACCAAAAAAGTCATTAACATAAATTGTTTAGTTTTCTGAGTACTGCGAATAGCCGTACATCGAATTTTCAAATCTGAAAAGAAAATTTACTCAAGGTGTTTTCACAGCAAGGGCAATGTTTTCAAAAAGTGTTTGACAAAATTTTTAAGTGGTGGCAATTTTTTTGTTGGAAAATACTGATGTTTTTGAAGGGTTTAAGCAAGCTAAGGACAGGTGCGATTCACTAAATGAAACGATTATTTGAAAAAAATTCTCTTATATTAAATGAAATGTTGACTAGTCCGCAAACGCTTTAAGTACGTAAGCAGGAAGAACATTTATTTTAACGTGTGACAGCAAAGTTTTTTCTTATTTCCGTTAAATATTTAGTTTACTCGTGTGTCCGTACCAGAAAAAAAAATTCTCCACATATTTTTTAAAATTTAATATGACTGTCTTGTAGGACTTTGAAAAGAAACGCTTTTCTCTCATTGACTTTTTTTATATTTTGCGTTGTGTGGCTTTGAATTTGCATTTTCTTTTGTTTCTTTGAGTTTAAAAAATGCGATAACTCTAGCAATTTTTTTTAAATGGTTCATTATACGCCCCTGACTGTTTACCTTCCAGTAGGCCTCTCTAGTTGTTTTCGTTTAACCGCTTTGAAAGTCTTTTTTCAGAAAAACTCATTATTAAATTCTTCAGAAAGCTGCGGTTTGCTTTGCTTAAACTTTTTGCACAAAGCAATAATATATAAACAAATAATGTAACAAAATTGGCTATTTCAGCTTTGTGAATTTCCACCTCAAGAAGAAATACAGATAGAAATTTGCTATCACCTAAATTTATTGCACCTGCATTTGCAGAACATAATTGTTTTTAATAATATTGAATTGTTTGTTTTTCAAAAATTTTTATAAGCAAATTTTTCTCAGTTTTTTTTCTCATGGAAAAAATTGTTTACTTTACGCTAGTCGCTAATATTTCCATAAGACTCATAATTTGTAACAAAAAATTGGTACAAGTTATCAATTACTGCTTAATAAAGATATTTATAAACATATTTTTTACAAGTGGATTTTCTTATAGTTATGAAGATTTTTTTTATCCAAAAGTGATTTAACATTGTCTTCAAAGCTATTTATATACCAAACTTTCTGTAATAATGATTGTTATGGTAATTTTTATTTTGTTCATATAAACCATTTTTATTAAAAATTGATTTAAAATCAAGCAGTTAGGTTATGCAAATTGTAATTTAGTGTCCTCTATATAATTTCAGAATCACTGTTAGTTTGTTGTCTAATAATTTCAGAGGAAAAACCGTCCTCTTTACATTTAAAAATAACAAATCCTAGTTTTGCATAAAAAATTGTTTATAACAATTACATAAATTATTTTTTATTCTTTTTCGTTGGCTAATAATTGCAACAAATGTCATTTGAATAATAACTGAAAAAAAACCTATTTTTTTCTTCAATGTTTATGTTTGATAAAGCTTCGAGTATATAAACGGCTTTAAAGAAAATTTTAAATCACTCTTTGACAGAAAAATCAATCTTACTGTAAAAAAAAAAAAATATTTATGAGAAATTTCTCCTGATAAGTGAAAATCTGTCAAAAAAGGAATAATTTGTGATATAGCAAAAAAAAAGGTTTAAAGATAATAAAAAAGTATCTAATTTTGATTTTTTTTTGTGTTGTAACGCTACAAAAATGTATGATAAATAATAAGAAATAATAATTAGTAGTTTTAATTAATCACTACTTTTTAAAGCTTTATTTTTCAAACTCAAAAATTCACTCTTCAGTTATGGGGCTTTTGGAACTACATGAAATAGACAATGAGAGCGATATTCAAGAAGAAATAATTTATTTGTATTTCATAGTTGATTTTGAAGAAAAATGTTATGTTTCAACTTGATTCAGCTGAAATCAAAGATTTTAAATAAAATTTACAAAAACATATTTTTTTACTTATGGGAAATACGTTTTAAACTTCATAAGGCTGGCGGTATAATGTGGACATTGGATGAAAAAATGTTAAAAATAATATTCCATTTGATATTTTCAACAAAGTCTAATGCGTTTTTTTCTTAACGAAAGCTGAACAAATTCTTGAGAGATAAGTAAGAGCTAATTTATAAAAAAAATTATGAAGTTTTTGTATTTAATTATAAACTTGGCAAAAATTACCTTTCTTAAGTTTCAAATGCATTGACAATGCATAAATTGTTTGCTTCAAGTGTCATTACTGTGTTATCGATAAAATTATAATCACAAAGTACTAAATTAGCGTTTATTATAAATTAGTAATTTGATATTAATAACTGTATTATTATAATTAGCAGCCTGGGATTTAGAAACGATTTTTAATACTCATGAGGGTACTCAAATTCTGTATTTGTTTATATGATTTGCTTATACTAATGATAAACACACTTCCAATTAGTTTCATAATGCTTTTTAACGACTTTAAACTGAATTACAGATGAAAGTATCTTCATTAATATTACAAATTACAACAAAATCTCAGGCTGCTGGTTATAACAATACAATTGTTAATAACACGTTACTTATTTATTATAAACTCTAAATTAGTACTTTGCGAACATGATTTTTTTAATTACACAGTAATATCACTTAAACTGTACAATTTATGCATTTTCAATGCACAGAAAACTTAAGAATAGTAATTTTTGCAATCTTTATACCTAAATAAAGAAAATTTGTAATTTTTTTTTAAATTTGCTTTAACAGATCTCTCACGAGTTTATTCAGCTTTTATTATAAATAAAACTTTAAAGTCATTAAAAATATTAGCGAAAATATTATTTTAAACATTTTTTTATCTAATCTCCATAGACGCTACGTATAAATATCATTGTTTTAAAACCAAGAAAACGGATTTTTTTTTTTTGATGCGAACAAATTTACAGGCGGTATAAATAGAAAGAAAAAAAATTTGATTGCTTCGCGGGCACGTTCTCATCGCGCGCTTCGCTCGCAAGTTTGAGCGCGCCTAGGACGCGCGCCTGTTGTA
>JAUELO010441724.1:0-24176 GCA_032357855.1 Amphibolips quercusostensackenii | reverse complement strand
GCGTTTTAGCCATTTAATTCGGGTTTTGACCTAGAATCTGCTTATGACAGAAAATATAGTAATATCTCTATTATACAATTGAATAAATCTGTATATATTACTTTTCTCTTCCAAAATATTTCTATAAGGTTTTTTATTTAACTAGTTTACCCCGTTTTCCAGTAAAGTCTTCACCCTTGAAGAATGCAAAAGTGCATAGTATATTCATTGTTTTCAGGAATTTTTAATAGTGTTTACTAGAAGCATATAGTGGATATGAGTTATCGATTTTTTAATAAAAATTGACAAAAAAAAAGTGTGGAAAAAACTTCGGTATGACAAAGAATTCGAGTGAAGAAAGGTAAGACCAACCGAGATATTGCCTTTGAACGGAGTAGAGAGGAAGACGTTAGGGAAATCTTGTAGGATGAGCCAACCCGAGAATTCAAATATTTTTCATCCCTCAAGACCGTCTTCGTTTTCGTTGCTTTTTTAGGAAAATAGTCCTTAGTGACATGAGTAGTCCACATGTAAGATACATCCACACCAAAATGTAGTCAGAACCAAAAATTTTCCTAAAAAATTTATCAATCTGTTTCTTAATTAGGTTTGTTAAAAATGCGAGTAAAATCAGACAATTTTCTCAACTTGATATAATTTGCAGGTTCTTGTTCTATTTTATCCGGTTTTAAAAAAATATGTCACGACCTCATCCATTTTCAAACAAAACCGATTTCTATACAAATCGTATCACAGTGATGCATCCTAGGATGATTCATTATATGCATAGGAGAATACCTGCACATCACACCTAATTTTATTATCGATATACGAGTTTTTTCATTAACTGGTGCTCCTCTTTTTTAAAATATACATATTTTTTAATAAAAAAAGTAATGTAATAATATGTCTCGAAAATGTGTCAATCATCATGATGAAGACACCATACAAAATTATGATGCAATTATTAATTTTATATCTTATTGACAAAAATTTGTGCTTTTTAACACACTTGCGCGTTTGAATTAAAATTTTCAAATTATTTAATAAACTATTGTGTATATTGTATATATTTTATGTTAGTATTTTTCAATGTTATTACATAAATACATATATTCTAATATGAGTATAATATCAGAAAGTTTTAAACAACACTTATAATTAAAAAAATGTTAGGTTATGATAGCAGTTTACACTGGAAATGGGTATTTTTAATTAAAACTTATTAGATTTCAAAGATTCAAACATTTTTAATAATTCATGTTTCTTGGTTTTTATAGCGTTTTTTTACCGGAAATCGCGATTTTAAACTAAAATCATTAGATCTTAAGAGTTCATAATTTATTAACAATTTTAGGTTACGTTAACATTTTACGTCAAAAATTAGTATTTTAACACGAAATTCATTATCTGAAAAATATTTATAATATTCAAACAGTCGATTTTAATAAAAATTGACAACTTTTATCAATTTTGGTCTATCTTAGCATTTTACACAAGAAATTAGTATTTTGAAACAAAAAACATTTTGATACGAACAAGATACAAAATCTCATATTAATTTTGAATTATGTTAGCGTTTTTCATCAGAAATAGGTATTTCCAACAATAAAAATAAAACAATTTTTAAAAAGATTAACAATTATATTATTTATTTCTTAAGTCTTAAAAAACATTTACAATTTTCAACAACTTTAGGGATACGTCCGTGTCTTTTACTTATAAAAAAATGTTGTTATTAACTACCTCATTGCAACTCTATCGATCTTCCGTAAATTCAATTTGTTTATTTTCAATGTTCTTGTCGTTTGTGTTACTTTTTTCAAGAAAAAATGTTTTTTATATTTATAGCAAAAATTGATAACAATTTTTTGCTTTTTTGCGGTAAACAACTTTCAACACTTAATTTTTTTCAAAGCTTGTGTCGTTTTTCAAAAAATTAAACTTTTCTATTTTTAATGTTGTTTTTCACGAACAAAAAAAAACTGCGCGTTGCATCAGAAAATAAATCATAACAATTTTATAGATCTTTTTTTGGTGAACAACTTTTGTCTATTAATTTTTTTTGACTTTGCGTCGTTTTTTCAAAAATTTAATTAGTTTATTTTTTAATTTATTTTTTACGATTAAAATGAAGACTAAGTATCTTTTAAAAAAATGGTTTTTAACGGATTTTCAACTCCTTTTTGGTTGAATAACCATTATCTTAATTTTTTTCTTAGCCTGTGTCGTTTGTCAAAAAATTTTAGTATTTAATTTTTATTATTGTTTTTTTTTCCAATAAAACGAGAACTACGCGTCTTATCAAAAAGTTAATTATACAAAATTTGCAGCTTTTACGTAGGTAAAAATTTCTGTCAAATTATCTTTTTTTGTATCTTGCATAGTTCGATCGCAAAATGTCATTTTTTAGTTTCCATTTTTTTTGTGTTTGAAACCAGAACCGTTAATCAAAAAATTCTGGTTGATTGTTTAAATAATTTCAGATTATATTGGGGTTTTCAAACTGGAAATTAGTATTTTCAGTAAAATTCCACTAAATTACCAAAAATATTCCAAATGTTGGAGAAATTTTAATGGCATTGGAAATTAAAAAAAAAAAATTTTAATTCGAGAAATCAACTTGAAATTTTGAAAAAAAACAGGCAATCATCTATTCAATCTAAAATGGAGATATCAATTTTTTTATTATTATTTAAAATAATAGATATTATAAAACACAAAAATTTTGTATTAATATTTATTTATATTTAAATTACTCTAAATTTTAAAGTTTGAAAATTTGTACTAAAAATTGAAAAATCTTTTATACAAAAATTTTCATTGGAATTTTTAGGGGTAAAGCAAAAATTAAACGTAACATTTTTATAAACATCAGGAGAAAAACACTGAAATGTTATTAAACAAAAATTATCATTGGTTTGACAAATAACATCTATTTTTTCCTATTTTTTATGTGAAAAAGATAATTTATACTCAAGTGACTTTTGTCTTCGAGAGGGTAAAGTTTAATCTGAAGTTTTCAAATCTCTGAAATTCCTTTAAAAATAAGGGCGCTTGAATGTCAGATTGAGTAAGGGTATCTCCGTTATCTTTAGGGGTTGCCTCACTACAGATGGTATGACAATTCTTGTGAGGTTGCTGATACGGATAAACTTTTAAAACAGAGTTTCTCATATTTTACAAATTTTTTGTCATATGTCTTATTCACTTATTATTTATTTATTATATTTATTGTAATAAGTTATTATATATTTATTATCATATATTAATTTATTATATCAGTATGAATCTATATTTGAAAATGTCTTTCACTTAATTCAAAAGATTTGAAAGATTTTGAGTGAATACCCAGGTTGCTGATCAATCTCTAGAAAGATTGATCAAAAATCTGGGTCGAAGCAGTGTTGCGGAACGAAAGTGTTGTTAAAATGAGCAGATTTTAAGAGATTTTGAGCTTCTTAAAGAAACTACAAAGTATTTCAAAGAATAACAATATTCTCACGAAATTCAAAGAATTTCCCAACGCTTTTAGGAATTTCATAATATTTCAAGGGATTACAGATTCTTAAACTTAACAAAATTGAATCATATCTTAATATTTTACAAAGAAATTTCGACTATATTTGGAAATGATCAAAATAATTAAAATGATAATCTCTTATTTAAATGGATTTTAAGAGATTTTAAAATATTTTTAAAAATTCACAAAATTTCAAAGAACTTTCAGCGATTCTAACAAAATTTAAGAGATTTACTAATGTTTTAATGATTTCACAGGGTTTTAAAAGATTTGCAAAAAATTTTAAAATATTTTAATGGAATTTTTAAGATTTCTAGAGATTTCGTCCTATTTTAAATTACTTCACGAAATTTTAGGAATTGGGACCGGTTTCTAGAAACCTTTAGGAATTTTAAGATTTCGAACAATTTTAATGATTTTAACGAAAATAGTTAAATTTCCAAAAAATTAGTTAAATTTTCAACTAAATCGAGGAAGTTTTCAAATAAATAATAAAATTTTTGACCAAATAGTAGAATTTTTAACTAAATAGTTAGATTTTTCACTCGAAAAGAAGAATTATCAACAAAATAGTTCAATTTTTATTCAAATATTTGAATTTTATAGTAAATAGTTGAATTGTCAACCCAAAAGGGCTGAATTTTAAAGCAAAAAAAAATATTTCATGATAAAATAGTATAATTTTCAAATAAATATTAAAATTTTGAACTAAATAGCGAAATTTTCAACCAAATAGCGTAATTTTCGACCACATAGTACAACTTTCAACTAAATATCTGAATTTTTAACCCGAAAAAAAGGCCGCCTAATTGTTTAAAAGTGATTTTAAGACATTATGTAGAATATCCATGAAATGTTTAGAATTTCAAAAAATTTTCACATTGTTTCAAGAATTTTTAAGGGATTTACAAAATTTGAAAAATCATTCGAGGGATTTTATTGAAGGTGTACATTTTTTTTTAGGAATTGAAAATCCGTCTTTTTTGGTTAAAACTTCAATTATGTAATAAGAAATGAAATTTTTTGTTTGAAATTTATGTTTTTATGTTAAAAATTTGAATAATTTGTTTAAAAAATTGTTTTTCTGTGTAACAAATTAAACTATTTCGGTAGAAAACTCCAAAAAGTAATGGAAAAATACACTTTTTTTGTTTGAAATTCATGTTTTAGTATTAAAAATTTAACTATTTTGTTGAAAATTCAGCTTTTTGAGTTGAAAATTCAACTATTTGATGACAAAAAAACTTTTTTTTTTGTGATTTTTATTTGTGTTAAAAATTAAATTATTTTGCTGAAAATTTGTCTTTTTGTGTTAAAAATTCAAGCATATCAGCAGGAAATTACACTATTTAATAAAAACATAAACCTTTTCGTTTAAAATTCATATTTCTGTGTTAAAAAATCAACTGATTTATTAAAAATTTGTCTTTTGGATTAAAAATCCAACTATTGGGTGTTATAATCTTCTTTTTTCTTGAAATTTTGTCTGTTTGGGTTAAAAATTCTTTTTTTTTAGGGGGGGATAAAATTTAACTATTTAATTTAAAATTCTACTATTTAGTTACAAATTGCACTATTTAGTAAAAACTTAACTATTTTATAACAAATTCCTCTTTTTTGGTTAAAACTTATTTTTTTTTAGTTTAAAATTCAACTATTTGGTTAAAAATTCCACTATTTGTTTGAAAATTCAAATATTTGTTTCAAAATTCTACTATATGGTTGAAAATTTAACTTTTATGTTGAAAATTATTTTATTTGTATTAAAAATTCAAATATTTGGTTGAAAATTAAACTATTTTGCTAAAAATTCTTCTTTTCGCGTTAAAAATTCAACTCTTTAGTTAAAAATTCAACTATTTGGTTGAAAATTCTAAAACTTAGTCAAAAATTCCAGTATTTGTTTTAAAATTCCACTATTTGGTTAAAAATTTTAATATTCATTTGATAATTAGGACAATTTCCTTTAAAAATCCTCGTTTTCCGTAGAAACCTCGCCCTTTAGGGCTGAAAATTCAACTATTTGATTGAAAATTCTAATGTTTGGTTAAAAATTCAACTGCTTATTAAAAATTTAACTATTTCGTTGACAATTCTTGTTTTCGGGTTAAAAATTTAGTTATTTAGTTAAAAATTCTACTATGTGGTCAAAAATTCCACTTTTTGGTTTAGAATTTCCCTATTTGGTTCAAAATTTTAAGATTTAGTTGAAAATCATACTATTTTATTATATATTTTTTTGCTTGAAAACTTTGCCTTCTTGGGTTGAAAATTCAACTACTTACTTGAAAATTCAAATATTTGGTTGTAAATGCAACTATTTCGATAAAAATCCTTCTTCTTGGGTTAAAAATTCAACTATTCGCTTCTAAATTCCACTACATGTTTGAAATTTCAACTATTTCATTGAAAATTATTTTTTTTGTATTGGAACTTCGCCTTTTTGGAATAAAAATTCTACTATTTACTTGAAAATTCCAACAGTTGGTGGGAAATTTAACTATTTACTTAAAAATTCAACTGTTTGGGTAAAAATTTAACCATTTACCGAAAAATTCAAATATTTAGTTGAAAATTTCACTATATGGTTGAAAGTTTAAGGATTTCGTTGAAAATTCTTCATTTTAGGTTTGAAATTTGACTATTTAATTGAAATTTTAATCATTGGTTTGAAATTCCACTCTTTGGTTAAAAATTCCACTATTCGGTTGAAAATTTTACTATTAGGCTAAAAATTAAACTATTTTCTCAAAAATTTTTCTTTTTTAGTTGCAATTTCGTCTTTTCAGTTTGAAGATTTAACTACTTAGTTAAAAATTTTACTATTTGGTTAGAAATTCTACTATTTGTTTGCAAATCTCACTATTGGCTTGAAAATTCCACTATTTGCTTGAAAATTTAACTATTGTATCGAAAATTTTTTTTTTGGGTTGAAACTTCGTCTTTTCGGGTTGGAAGTTTAACTATTTAGTAAAAAATTTTACCATTAGGTGAAAAATTCCAATAATTGGCTGAAAATTTAAATATTTGATTGAAAATTCGACTATTTGTTTAAAAATTTAACTATTGTATGAAAAATTTTTCTTCTTGGGTTGAAACTTCGTCTTTACGGGTTGGAAGTTTAACTATTTAGTTAAAAATTATACCATTAGGTAGAAAATTTTAATAATTGGCTGAAAATTCAAACATTCGATTGAAAATTCCACTATTTGGTCAAAAATTCTATTATTTGGTTAAAAATTTAATTATTTTTTTGAAAATTTTTCTTTTTTGGTCCAAAGTGTCTTGTCGTCTCGAAATTCGGGACGACTAGTCCAATATTTTTCATACGCTTGGCTAGTTGTCCCGAAAATTCGGGACGACTAGCCCATACCCTTTTTCAAGTCCCCCAATTTTTCGGGACGACTAGACACAGCCTTTTTGGTTGTCATTTCGTCTTTTTAGGTTGAAAATTCAGCTACTTAGTTGAAAATTTTACTATTTGGTTTAAAATTCGACTTTTTGGTTGAAAATTCCACTATTGGGTTAGGAATTTCACTAATTGTTGGAAATTCTACTATTTGGTTGAAAATTCCACAATTTAATTAAAAAATTAAAACTATTTCCTTATAAATTCTTTTTTTTGTGTGGAAACCTAGTCTTTTTGGATTGGAAATTCGACTCTTCATTTCCAAATTCCACTATTTCATTAAAAGTTCTTATAGCTGGTTAAAAATTCAACTGCTTTGTTGAAAGATGTTTTTTTGGGGCTGAAAACGTAACTATTTGGTTACAATTTCAAATATTTACTTAAAGCACAAATATTTGGTTAAAAATTCAAGTATTTCGTTAAATTTTTTTTCGGCTGAAAATTCAACTGTTTAGTTGAAAATTCAACTATTTGGTTACAAATCTAACGATATACTTAAAAACTCAAATATTAGGTTAAAAATTCTACTAATCGGCTCAGAATTCAACTATTTCTTTTAAAATTTGTTGTCTGAAAATTGAACTATTTAGTTAAAAATTAAACTATTTGTTTGAAAATTTAACTATGTGGTTAAGAATTTCAATATTTGTTTAGAAATTATAATATTATATTATAAATTCTTTTGTTTTGGTTTGAAACTTCGTTTTTTTTTTTGAAAATTCGATTATTTTGTTGAAAATTGAACTATTTCGTTGAAATTACAAAATTTCGTTGAAAAGTCCACTTTTTAGTTAAAAATTCCACAATTCCGTTCTCATAAATTCTTCTTTTTTGTTAAAACTTAGACTTTTTGGGTTGAAAATTCAACTATTTATTTAAAAATTCTACTATTTGTTTCAAAATTCCTCTGATTGGCTCAAAATTCAAGTATTTCGTTAAAAATTTTTGTGTGTGAAAATTTTACTATTTAGTTGAAAACTTAAATATTTGTTTAAAAATTACACTATTTGGTTAAAAATTTCAATATTTGGTCAAAAATTATACTGGTTTACTATAAATTCTTATTTTTGGCTTGAAACTTCGTATTTTATTTTGGTTGAAAATCCAATTATTTCGTAGAAAATTGAACTAGTTCTTTGAAAATTACAAAATTTTGTTGAAAAGTCCACTATTTAGTTAAGAATTCCACAATTTCGTTGAAAATTCAAAACTATTTCCTTCTAAATTCTTCTTTTTGTGTTAAAACTAAGACTTTTTAGGTTGAAAATTCCACTATTTCGTTAATTTTTTTTTGTCTGAAAATTCAATTGTTTGGTTGAAAATTTAACTATTTCGTTGCGAATTCAAAAATTTGGTTAACGGGTTCACTATTTAGTTAAAAATTCCACGATTTGGTTAAAAATTCGAAACTTATTTCCTTATAAATTCTTCTTTTTGTGTAAAAACTTAGTCTTTTTGGGTTTAAAATTCAACTATTTATTTAAAAATTCTCCCATTTGGTTAAAAATTTAACTGCTTTATTAAAAGTTGTTTTCTGTGGGCTTGAAATTGAACTATTTGATTAAAAATTAAACTATTTACTTAAGAACTCAAATATTTGGTGGAAAATTCCACTAATTGGTTAAAAATTCAACTATTTCGTTTGAATTTTTTTTCAAATTTAAATATTACGTTAAAAATTCAACTATTTGGTTGAAGTTTCAAAACTTATTTCCTCATAAATTCTTCTTTTTGTGTAAAAACTCAGTCTTTTTGGGTTCAAAATTTAACTATTTATTAAAAAATTCTACAATTTGGTTAAAAATTTAACTACTTTATTCAAAGTTGTTTTTTGTGGGCTGAAAATTTACCATTTGGTTACAAATTTAACTATTCACTTAAAAACTTAAATATTTGGTTGAAAATTCAACTGATTGGTTAAATATTCAACTATTTCGTTTAAATTTATTTTTTCAAATTTAAATATTTAGTTAAAAATTCAACTATTTGGTTGACAATCCCACAATTTGGTTCCAATTTTAACTATTTCGTTAAAAAAAATTTTTTTTTCGGGTTGCAAATTTTCCTTTTTAGGTTAAAACTTTGTTTTATTGGATTAAAAATTCAACTATTTCGTTGAAAATTTCAATATTTGGTTGAAAATTCAAATATTTCGTTAAAACTCTTTTTTCGGGTTGAAACTTTGTCCTTTTGGGTTAAAAATTTAACTATTTAGTCACGAATTAAACTACATCGTTAAAAATTCTTCTTTTCGCGTTAAAACATAGTTTTTCTAGGTGAAAAATTTAACAAATTGGTTAAAAATTTCATTACTTAGTTGAAAAATTCTTCGTCTTGGGTTCAGATTTCGTCTCTTTGTGTTTAAAAATTAACTATTTAGTTAAAACTCTATCTACTTCGTTGAGAATTCTTTTTTTTGGGTTGAAACTTCGTCTTTTTCGATTGAAAATTCAAATATTTTTTCAAAAATTCTTCTTTTTTCGTTAAAAATACAACTACTTGGTTACAAATTCAGCTATTTTGTTAAAAATTAAAAAATTTTGTTGGAAATTGTTCTTCTTGGCTGAAAATTTTGTCCATTTGTGTTGAAAATTATACTATTTTGATAAAAATTCAACTATTGAATTTAAGATTAAGGAATCTTACGTAAAAAAACCTAAGCAAGGATTTTCAAGTTTTTTCGGGCAACTCCTCCCCCCCCCCAAAAAAAAAAGCTCACATATTTAATGGACGCTCCCTTATCTGTATATAAGTATACATAAGATATAATATGAAATACAGCTTTAAGAATTTTTGTCCTGCTTTGAAAGCATCTTTCACCCTTGTTTTGTGTCACCCCTCATATGTTCATGGAAATTTATATGTTTCTACTCCAACGATATTACTAGCATTTCTCTGGATTGAATGACCTGATTTTCTCTGAGTGGTCGCATAACCGTTGCACTTTGAGAAAATTAATCCCAAGATCGCTCACAAGGTCATGTGCGCAAGTAAATTATCTTCATCTAAAGTACCGTGATTCACATTTTATTAGCAAATTTTTGAATTCTGAATTTTGAAATTTTTTTTTTTAAGAATCACTCTTTCTCCCCTGTTTTCAAGAAAATTACCCTTTTCTCCTTTCCATATTTCAGACTTATTATACTTTTCCCCTTTTTGAAAAAATTCCTTTTTCAAGAAAATTCCTATTTTTCCCTTTCCAGACTTCAGACTTATTTCCCTTTTCCCCTTTTTTGAAGCATTCCTCTATCTTCCCTGTTTTTAAGAAAATTCACATTTTCCTTTCACTAGATTTTTAAATTATTTCCTATTCCCCCTTTTTTAAATAATTACTCTTTCTCTCCTGTTTTTCATGAAAATTTATCTTTTCCCCTTTCCATACTTCAGATTTATTTCCCTTTTCCTCTTTTTAAAAGCAAAAATTCACTTGTTTTCTAAGAAAATTTCCGTTTTCCCCTTTCCCCCTTTTGAGACCTTAGACTTATTTCTTTTTCACCTTTTTTAAAGAATTACTCTTTCTTCATGTTTTCAAGAAAATTTTCCTTTTTCAGACTTCAGACTTATTTCAATTTTCCCCTTTTGTAAAGAAATCCTCCTTTTCCTCTGTTTTTTTAGAGAATTTCCCTTTTTCCCTTTCCAGACTACAGACTAATTTCCTTTTCCCATTTTTCAAATCAAGCTCCCTTTTGTGAACTTCAGACTTATTTTCTATTTCCTCCTTTTAAAAAGAATCACTCTTTTTTTCCTGTTTTTAGGAAAATCACCTTTTCTCCTTTCCAGACTTAAGACTTATTTTCTATTTTCCCTGTTTTTAAGAAAATAACTCTTTTCCCCTTTCCATATTTCAGACTTATCATCCTTTTTCTGTTTTCGCAGAAATCCCCTTTTCAGAGAAAATTCCTATTTTTCTATTTCCAGACTTCAAACTTGGTTCCCTTTACCCTTTTCTTAAATATTTAATCTTTATCCTTTGTTTAAAAAAAAATCCCCTTTTCCTCTTTTTAGACTTCACACTTATTTCCCTTTTCCCTTATTTTTAAAGGATTCCTCTATCTTCCCTGGTTTTAAGAAAATTCCTTTTTTCTCCCTACTAGATTTTAAAATTATTTCCTATTTTCCCTTTTTAAAATAATTACTCTTTTTCTCCTGTTTTCATTATCAATTTTCCTTATCCCCTTCCCAATCATAAGACTTATTTTCCTTTTCCCCCTTTTAAAAGCAAAAAAGTTCCTTATTTTCAAGAAAATTTCCGTTTTCCCCTTCCCTCTTTTGAAACTTCAGACTTATTTCTTCTTTCTCTTTTTTAAAAAGTTACTTTTTCTCCATGTTTTCAAGAAAATTTCCCTTTTTCAGACTTAAGACTTATCTCCCTTTTCCCCTTTTTTTTAAGAAATAATCTTCCCTGTTTTCAAGAGAATTTTCCTTTTCCCCTTTTCAGACTTCAGACTAATTTTCCTTTTCCCATTTTTTAAAGCAAATCACCCTTTTAGACTTCACACTTATTTTCAATTTCACCTTTTCTAAAGAATTACTCCTTCTCACTTGTTTTCATTTTCTTGTTTTATTTGACTGTTTTTAGGCTTCAGAATTATTCTCCTTTCACCCTTTTCAAAACAAATTTCCCTTTCTACACTTCAGACTTATTTTCTATTTCTCCTTTTTTAAAGAATGACTCTTTCTCCCCTGTTTTCAAAAAACTTTGCCTTTTTCCTTCTTCAGACTTCAGACTTATTTTCCTTTTCCCTTTTTTAAGTCTTCCCCTTTCTCCCTTGTTTTCAAGAAAATTCTTCTTTTCCCCTTTTAGACTTTAGCCTAATTTTCCTTTCCCCATTTTAAAAGCAAATTCCACTTTCTAGACTTCAGACTTTTCTTCCATTTCTCCTTTTTTAAAGAATTACTTTTTCTCACTCGTTTTCAAAAAACTTCCCCTTTTTCTATTTTTCCCTTTTCAGTCTTTAGACTTATTTCTTATTTCCCCTTTTTTAGAGAATAACTCTTTCTCTCCTGTTTTCAAAAAAATTACCCCTTTCTCTTTCCTAGACTTCAGACTTATTACACTTTTTCCTTTTTTTTGAAAAATTCCTCTTTCTTTTTTGTTTTTGAGAAGATTTCCCTTTCTCTCCTACTAGACTTAGAAAATATTTCTTATTTCCCCTTTTTGAAATAACTACTGTTTCTTTACTCTTTTCTAAAATATTTCACTTTTCTCCTTAACAGACTTTCGACTTATTTCCTTTTACCCCTTTTTTATTGAAGTACTTTTTCTCTCTTTTTAAGATACTTTCCCTTTTCTTTTTTCTTCATTTCGAAATTTAGACTTATTCCCCTTTCCCTCTTTTTTGAAGAATTAAACTCTCTCCCCTGTTTCGAAAAAAATTATTCTTTTCCCCACTTTTTAAAGAATTGCACTTTCTCTCCTAATTTAAAGCAAATTACCCGTTTTCCTTATCCCCCATTTCCTCTTTCCAGACTTTAAACTCATATCCCTATTTTTCCTTTCCCTCTTTCCAGACTTCTAGCTTATTCCATGTTTTTGAGAAAATTTTTCTTTTTCCCTTTCCCCTTTCTAGACTTCAGAATTATTTGCCTTTTCCTCTTTTTTAAAGAATTACTTTTTCTTTCCTGTTTTCAAGAAAATTCTTCTTTTTTCCTTTCCAGACTTTAGTCTAATTTCTCATTTTTCCCTTTTTAAAGCGAATTCCTCTTTCTATACTTTAGGCTTTTTTACTATTTCCGTTTTTTTCAAGAATTACTTTTCCTCGCTTGTTTTTCAAGAAACTTCCCCTTTTTCTATTTTCCCCTTTCTAGGCTTCAGACTGATTTCCTATTTCCCCTTTTTGAGAGGATCACTCTTTCTCTCATGTCTAAAACAAAATTAACCTTTTCCCCTTTTCAGACTTCAGACTTATTTCCCTTTTCCTCATTTTTGCAGAATTCCTCTTTCCTTTCTGTTTTTAGAGAAACTTTTCTTTTTGCTCTACTAGACTTTGCAATTATTTCTTATTTCCCCTTTAAAAAAAAAATAATCACTCTTTCTCTCCTGTTTTTCATGAAAACTTTCTTATTGCCCTTCCCTGTCATCAGACTTATTTCCCTTTTCGCCCTTTTAAAAGCAAAAAGACCCTTGCTTTCAAGAAAATTCCCGTTTTCCCCTTTCCCTCTTTTGAGACTTCAGACTTACTTCTTTTTCCTTTTTTAAAGACTTGCTTTTTCTTCATGTTTTTAAAAAAATTTCTTTTTTTAAGACTTCAGACTTATCTCCCTTTTCCCCTTTTTTAAAGAAATCCTCTTTCTCTCCTGTTTCAAGAAAATTCTTCTTTTCCCCTTTCCAGACTTTAGACTTATTTCCCTTTTTCCTTTTTTTTAAGCAAATTCTCCTTTTCAGACTTCAGACTTATTTCTCATTCCCCCTTTTCTGAAGAATTACTCTTTCTTACTTGTATTTAAGAAACTTCTTGTTCTTTCATTTTACTCTTCTTAGGCTTCAGACTTATCTCAAGTATCCTTTCTTCTAAAGAAATCCTCTTTCTCTTCAGTTTTTAAGATTTCCTTTTCCAGACTTTAGACTTATTTCCCTTTTTCCTTTTTTTTTAAGTATTCTGCTTTCTCCTTTGTTTTCAAGAAAATTCCTCTTTTCCCCTTTTTAGACTTTAGACTAATTTCCCTTTTCCTCTTTTTTGAAGCAAATTCCACTTTCTAGACTTTAGACTCATTTCCAATTTCCCCTTTTTTAAAGAATTACTCTTTCTTACTTGTTTTTAAGAAACTTTCCCTTTTTCCATTTTTCCCTTTTCAGGCTTCAGACTTATTTCCCTTTTCCCTTTTTTTAAAAAAATTCCTCTTTCTTTTCTGTTTTTAAGAAGATTTTCCTTTTTCTCCTACTAGACTTGAAAAATATTTCTCAGTTTCCCTTTTTGAAATTACTACTGTTTTTTTTCCTTTTTTTCGAATTATCCCACTTTTCTTCTTTACAGACTTTAGACTTATTTCCTTTTACCCCTTTTTTAATGAAATACTTCTTCTCTCTTTCCAAGATACTTTCCCTTTTCTTTTTTCCCCATTTCGGACTTTAGACTTATTCCCCTTTCCCTTTTTTTTAACAATTACACTTTCTCCCCTGTTTCGAAGAAAATTCTTCTTTTTTCTTTTTTCCCCTTTTTTTCAAATTACACTTTCTCTCCTATTTTAAAGAAAATAACCCCTTTTCCTTTTTCCTTCTCTTCTTTCCAGACTTCAAAGTTATTCCTCTTTCATCCTTTTTCAAAGAATAACTCTTTCTACCCTGTTTTCAAGAAACTTTCCCTCTTTCCCTTTCCCTTTTCCTTCTTCCCTTTTTTGGACTTGAGACTTATTTCCCTTTCCCTCTTTTTGGAAGAATTACACTTTCTCCCCTGTTTTTAAGAAAATTCTTCTTCTCCCCACTTTTTTAAGAATTGCACATTCTCTTCTAATTTAAAGAAAATTACCCGTTTTCCTTTTTCCCCGTTTCCTCTTTCCAGACTTTAAACTTATATCCCTATTTCCTTTTTTCCTCTTTCCAGACTTCTAGCTTATTTTTCTTTTTCCCTTATTTGAAGTATTATTCTTTCTCCATGTTTTCGAGAAAATTTCCCTCTTTCTTTTTCCCCTTTCTAGACTTTAGACTCACTTCCCTTCTCCTCTTTTTTTAAAAATTTCTTTTTCTCTCCTGTTTTCAAGAAAATTACCCTTTTCTCCTTTCCAGACTTCAGACTCATTTCTCTTTTTCCTACTTAAAAACCAAATTCCCCTTTCTATACTTCAGACTTATTTCTCATTTCCCCCTTTTAAACAATTACTCGCTTTTACTTGTTTTCAAGAAACTTCTCCTTTTTCCATTTCCCCTTTCCAGACTTTAGACTTATTTCCGATCTCCTCTTTTTGAAACAATTACTCTTTCTATCCTGTTTAAAAAAAAAATTAACCTTTTTCCCTTTCCAGAATTGAGACTTATTTCCTTTTTCCACTTTATTCAAGGATTCCTCTTTTCTTTCTGTTTTTAGAAAAAACTATTTTTTTGACCTACCAGACTTTGCAATTATTTCTCATTTCACCTTTTAAAAATAATTACTCCTTCTCCCCCGTTTGCAAGAAATTTCCCTTCCCAGACTTCAGACTTATTCCCCTTTTCGCCTTTTTTGAAGCAAATTCTCCTTTCTAGATTTGAGACTTATTTTTTATTTCCTAATTTTTAAAGAATTATTCTTTTTCCCCTGTTTCCAAGAAACTTTTCCTTTTCATTTTTTCGGGCTTCAGACTTATTTTCTATTTCCACTTTTGAAAGAATTATTTTTTCTCATCTGTTTTTAAAAAAATTACCCCTTTCCTCTTTTTAGATTTCAGACTTATTAACCTTTTCCCCTTTTTGCAGAAATTTCTCTTTTTAGACTTCGTACTCATTTTCCATTTCCCTTTTTTTAAAGAATTACTCTTTATCCCCTGCTTTCAATGGAATTTCTATTTTTCCCTTTCTAGACTTTAGACTTATTTCCCTTTTCCTCTTTTTGAAAGAAAAAAGTCCCTTTTTTCAAGAAAATTCTTGTTTTCCCATTTTCCCCTTTTAAGACTTTAGAATTTTTTTTCGTTTCTTTTAAAGAATTACTCTTTTTCGCCTGCTTTCAGGAAAATTCCGTTTTTTTTCCTTTTCAGACTTTAAGCTCATTATCCTTTCCCCCTTTTTAAAGTATTACTATTTTTCCATGTTTTTGATAAAATTTCCTTTTTCCCCTTTTCAGACTTTAGACTTATTTTCCTTTTCCCCCTTTTTGAAGAATTCCTCTTTCTCCCTTGTTTTCAAGAAAACTTTCCTTTTCCCCTTTCCAGACTTCAGACTTATTTCCCTTTTCCTCTTTGTTTAAGCGAGTTCCTCTTTTTAGACTTCAGACTTATTTCTCATTTCCCCTTTTTTAAAGAACTACTTTTTCCCTGTGTTTTCAAGAAACTTCCCCTTTCTCCTTTCCAGACTTCAGACTCATTTTCCTGTTATCCTTTTTTAAAGAATTCCCCTTTCCCCCTTGTTTTCAAGAAAATTCTTCTTTTCCTTTTTTTAGACTTCAGACTAATTTCCCTTTTCCTCTTTTCTAAAGCAAATTTACCTTTCTAGACTTTAAACTTATTTCCCACTTTCCCTTTTTCAAAGAATTACTTTTTCTCACTTGTTTTTCAAGAAACTTCCCCTTTTTCTATTTTTCCCTTTTCAGGCTTCAGACTGATTTCCTATTTTCCCTTTTTTAGAGAATTACTGTTTCTCTTCTGTTTTCAAAAAATTACTCTTTTCCCTTTCCCAGGTTTCAGACTTATTTTTCTTTTCCGCTTTTTTGAAGAATTCTTCTTTCTTTTCTGTTTTTAGGAAAAGTCCCCTTTTTGCCCCACTAGACTTAAAAATTATTTTTAATTTCCCCTTTTTAAAATAACGACTCTTTCTTTCCTCTTTTCCAGAATATTCCACTTTTCTCCTTCCCAGACTTTAGACTTATTTTTCTTTTCTCCTTTTTCAATAAATTACTCTTTCTTCCCTGTTTTCAAGAAACTTTGTCTTTTACCTGTTTCTTCTTCACCTTTTTGGACTTCAGACTTAATTGCTATTTTTTCTTTTTCAAATAACTACTCTTTTTTCACTGTTTAGAAAAAAAATTGCCCTTTCCAGACTTCAGACTTTTTCCTTTTTCCACTTTTGAATAATTACACTATCTCTCCTGTTTCTAAAAAAGTTCTGCTTCTTCCATTTTCTCCCTTTCTTTGAGAATTACACTTTCTCTCCTATTTTGAAGAAAATTACCCGTTTTCCTCTTTCCCGTTTTCCTCTTTCCAGACTTTCAACTTATTTTCCTCTTCCCCTTTCTTGAAGAATTCCTCTTTCTTTCCTGTTTTCAAGAAAATTCCCCTTTATCCCTACTAGACTTAAAAATTATTTCTCATTTCCCCTTTTAAAAATAATTACTCTTTCTTTTCTGTTTTCCAGAAAATTACACTTTTCTCCTTTTCAGACTTCAGATTATTTTCCCTTTTTCCATTGCTTAATGAATTACTCTTTCTTCCCTGTTGTCAAGAAACTTCCCCTTTTCCCTTTTCCCTTTTTCAGGCTTCAGACTTATTTCCCCTTTTTAAAAGAATTACCCTTTCTCCCCTGTTTTCAAGAAAATTACCTTTTTCTCCTTTCAAGAAAATTACTCTTTTCCCCTTTCCAGACTTCAAAATTATTTTCCATTTCTTCTTTTTCAAATAACTACTCTTTCTACACTGTTTTTAAAAAAATTCCTCTTTCTAGAGTTTAGACTTGTTTTTCTTTCCCTCTTTTTTAAGAATAACACTTTCTCTCCTGTTTCTTAGAAAACTCTCTTTTTTTTCTTTTTCCCCCTTTTTTTAAGAATTACACTTTCTCTTCTATTTTGAAGAAAATGACTCGTTTTCCTTTTTGCCGTTTTCCTCTTTCCAGACTCCAAACTTATTTTTCTTCTTCCCTTTTTTGAATAATTCCTCTCTCTTTCCTGTCTTTAAAATATCACCCTTTTTCCCCTATTAGACTCAAAAATTATCTCTAATTTCTCCCTTTTTAAAAAAAATTACTCTTTCTTTCCTATTTTCCAAAAAATTCCACTTTTCTCCTTTCTATACTTCAGACTTATTTCCCTTTTACCCTTTTTAATAAATGACTCTTTCTTTCCTGTTTTCATGAAAATTTTCCTTTTTCCTTTTCCCCTTTTCGGACTTCAGACTTATTTCCTATTTTTCCTTTTTTAAACAATTACTCTTTCTCCCCTGTTTCCAAGAAACTTACCCTTTTTCCTTTTCCAGACTTAAAAATTATTTCCCATTTCTCCTTTTTTAAACAACTACTCTTCCTCCACTGTTTTCAAGAAAATTTCCCTTTGCAGACTTTAGACTTGTTTTTGTTTCCCTCTTTTAAAAGAATCACTATTCCTCCCCTGTTTTTCGGAAAATCATCCTTTTTCCTTTTTCCCAGTTTTTTAATGAATTACACTTTCTCTCCTATTTTAAAGAAAAATTACCCGTTTTCCTTTTTCCCCTTGTCCTCTTTCTAGACTTTAAACTTATTTCCCTTTTCCCCTCTAAATTATTTTTTTTCACAGAAAATCTAACTATTATATTTTTGATTTGAAAATTGATCCTTTCTGTTTAAAAATTAACGTATTTTGTTGAAAATGATTTATTTTTTTAATAAAATTATCTTTCGTCGTAAATTAACATTTGTTGTAAAAATTCAGCAATTTTGTAAAAAATTTGTCTTTTTGGCTTGAAAATTCAACATTTTGGTAGAAAATTAATCTATTTGGTTAAAAATTAACCGTTTTGTTAACAATTTATATTTTTGATTGTAAATTAAACTACTCTAATAGAAGATTAAACTATTCACCTAAAAATCAAATTATTTATATACAAATATTACTATTCTTTTATTATAGTTTTTGTGAGGAATTGATTTTTTTGTCTAAAAATGTTGCTATTTCATTTTCGGTGAAAAACTTCTCTATTATAAGTCGGAAATTCGACTATTTGGTAGAAAATTATTCTTGTTTGTCAACCACTCATAATTTTTTCAAGATTCACCTATTTTGCTGCATATTCGAAGTTATATGAAAATAATAAAAACAACGCATTTTCATCCAGTTGAATTCAACTAAAAAGTTGAATTAAACTGTTTGGAAATTTGTTTTTTTTTATAGTAAAAATTTAACGATTCCACCTTTGGTTCAGAATGTATCTTTTTTAGTTAAAAGTTAAAAATTAATTAACTATTTTGTTAAATTTGTCTTTTCTGTCGAAAATTCAACTGTCGTCTCAAAAATTCCTTGTTTTTAGCTTAAAACATGAACTTTCAATTTAATTAATTTAATACTTTTAAGATAACGTGTATTTAATTTTTTTTTAATTTTTCATGCAATAAACTTTTAAAAAAAATTAGTTTTCTAGTTCCATATTTACAAGCAATAATTAATTTTTCTGTTGCAAATTCATATTTTTAGGTTGAAAATTTAACTATTTTGTAGAAATTTCTTCTTTTCAGATTGAAAATTTCACAATTTGGTATTCAATTCAATTGTTTCGTTAAAAATGAACTTTTTTAGAAAATTCATATTTTTCGGTAAAAATTGAATTGTTTTATAAGAACTTTATTTTTTCTTGTGTTATACATACAACGAATTTTGTTAAAAATTTCACATTTAGTTAAAAATTAACATCTTTGTTAAAAATTCATATTTGAGGTTTGAATATTCGACTTTTTGGCCTAAAAATTCAATGATTCAGTAAAGAAATAAAAAATACTTCTTTTAAAAATTAACTTTTTTGTTGAACATTTATATTTTTAAAAAAAAATCTAATTGCTTTGTGGAGAATAATTTTTTTTTAATATAAATTTATCTCTTATTTTTGACAGTTTGAATATTTTAATGAAAATTCATTTCTCTCAGTTAAATTTAATTATTGTTGATTTAAGAATAAAATGTACTCTAGTTAGAATATCAATTAAATTAAAACCTAACTTTTTTATTGAAAATTAAAAGTTTTAGGTTAAAAACTAGTTTTTTTTCGTAAAAACTAATTTTTTTTTGTGTTCAAAATTCAACTATTCGGCTGAAAATTAATTGATACAAATTCTTTTTTTTTCAATTTTAAATTCATATCTTTTGTTTGATGGCTCTAATATTTTGTTGAAAATTCTTCTTTTTGGGTAAATTAAATTGCTTTAGATTTAAAATTAAAATTTTTTCTAGTTTAAATATCAAAATTTACAGTTTTTGCTTAAAATCCATCTTTTTAGTTGAAAATTTAACCGTTTTGTAGAAAATTCGTCGTTTTGGTTTGAAAATTTAACAATTTAATATTGAATTTAACAATTTGCTTGAAAATTAAATTCTTTTATAAATGTTCGTATTCTTGGTTTCAAAACTGAATTTTAATGTAAAAAATGCAACTATTTTAGACAAAAATTCTACTATTCGGCTAAAAATTATTTGGTGAAAATTTATAATTGAGAATTGAAAATTCTACTTTTTGTCTTGGAAATTTAACAATGTAGTCAAAAAATCAAATATTTGGTTAAAAATCAACTTTTATCTTTAAGATTTGTATTTCCTAAATGCAAATTTATATTTTTTGTTGCAAATTTTTTTTTTCAAATTTTAAATTTGACGGTTTTGATATTTTGTTAAAAATTGTTTTATAAGTTCAATTTGAAATTGAAACCTGTTTGGGTTTTAATGAACTCTAACATTTTTTGTTAAAATTTCATCTTTTTGGGTTAAAAATTGTAATTTTCTTTTGGTAATTCAGTACTTTAGTTGAAAAATAACATTTAAGTTGAAAATTAACTCTTTCATTAAAAATTTATATTTCTTGATTAAAAATTTAATTGTTTTGCAGACATTTTTATTTTTGTATATTTTTAATACATCTTTTTTATTTGACGATTTAACTATTTTGTTCAAAATTCGTCTATTTTTAATAAATTAATTTGTTTTTGACTCAAAATTTGAATATGGTTTTGTTAAAATATCAACTTTTTGTTTCACACTTGCCCTTTTTGTTTGAAAAATCATATTTCCCGCCTGAAAATTTTATTGCATTGTAGAATAAAAAAAAATTAAAATTCATGTCTTTTCTTGAAAAATCCAAATATTTTGTTTAAAATTTATTTTTTTGCATTAATTTATTTGTTCTTTATTTAACATTAAAATCGGTTTTGGTGAAATTATTACATATTATATTTTTCGTCAAAAATTTATCTTTTGGGTTTAAAATTTCACTGTTATATAAAAAATTCGTTTTTTTTTGGTTCAGTAATTAACTGTTTCCTTAAAAATTCATCTACATTATTGGAAATGCCATATATTTCAAATCAAAATCTTCGGAATTTGAAGTTTATTTTTTTATAAATAATTATCGCCTTCTCTGAATAATAAATTTAAGAATAATTGATTGTTCACTTTTTCACAAATGTTAAACTTTGTTTTAAATTTTGTTTTGTGCAGTTTTGTTAGTTATGAACAATTTGAAAACTGCATTTGCATACAATTTTTATTTTTAAAAATTTAGTGAGGTGTTGTTAAAAAACCCGAAAGTTTGTGGCAGTTTTTTCAATAATAAATAGTTGAAAGCATCCGAAAAAGATTTTAAAAAATTTTTACAGGAAGACAATCAATTGGGCGTCCTGCAAAATGATTTTCGCAAAAAAATTATATATTCTTGGTAAAAGCGGCTCATATTATTTTACCACAAACCAACCAACAATTTGTTTCCCTCGATAAGCATTTTGTTTCAGAGATTACAAATACCTTTTCAAAGATTAAAAAGTAACTTTATTTGCTATAGAATTCTTTTAAAAAATTTTTAGAAGCACTTTTGCTTACTTTTTTTCATAAGTGAACCAGTTAGCCCTACATTGTGGGGTAAAGTGGCTCACGCTTCAAGGGACGGTAAAAACTATGTCTGTCTAAAAAGTATCCGACCTTGCAAGGTATCAGGAGTAAAATTTAATTTTGGTAAATCGTGATGATATCCCCTTTAAAGTACTCCCCTTTGGAAGCCACAACCTTCCTGTAGCAATTCTCCCGCTTTCGGAAGCACTCCTTAAAGTGATATTTCGGAATTGCTGACAGCAGCTTCGTCACATTTTCTTTATTTCCTTTACGTCTTGAAATCTTTTCCTTTCTAGAGGACACTTCAATTTGGAAAACAGCCAGAAATCACAGGAAGCCAGTTCAGAACTCTATGGAAGCTTGAGAAGTTGTACAAGGTGTTAGTGCATTTTCGGGTGCTTTACCAGAAATTGCTGAATAAGCTGCGATGAATGAATTGGTGCATTGTCCTCGTACCTGTTAGTGAATTAAATGTATGTTTGTGTTTTATATTAGGAAAGAGGGTCAGATAGAGACTAAATTAGGAGCATCAATACCCAACTTAAATTCCTTCTTGGACCTTACTGTAAAAACCAAAAAGAAAGAGTTAGTAGCCCCATTTCATAGTTACTTTTCAGTTACTAAAAACTGATTGCAGATTGTAAATTGTCCGTGCAGGTAAAGCAAACCAACTTTTAATTTGAGATTATTCACTGATACTGTAGCCAGCATGTGAATTCTCAATAGCAAACATACATTGTATACAATGAGAGAACTGCATATGTACCTTTGAAAACAGGCTAGCTCGATGGGTTGACTGAAGTTGGTCAAAATGTGTGTTGTAGAGACAGCTCATACAGCACAAGGATTATGCGGGATTACTCTACAGGATTTTGAGGTCGTCGATAAAGTACCGAATCACATTTGAGGTAAAAAAAATCCATTCAATTTGGGTAAAGTTTTGATGAAATCTAGTATAAAACTACACTGTAAGAAAAATCATGGTAAATTTTCCATACAGGCTGGGAGAAATCACTTATTGTAATAAGGTAAACATAATATTGATCAATACAGAGTTTATTGAGGCCCTGGAGCAACAAATACGATACGGAATATTTACATAAGCGTATGTACAATATATAATAGTTTTGTACAGAATATGAATTGTGAAGACGAATGTTTAACTAAATTGCTCAAGCAAATAAAAGAATTTTTTACAAGAATGTTGAATAAAAAAAAGCTTATTTTTAACGAAGAAATATGAGTTCAAAAAAAGATTACATTTCTACCAAAAAATATAAACTCTCAAGGAAACAATTAAATATTTTACCAAATATTATAATTTTTAACTATAGGAGATGTATCCTAAACCAAAAATATAATATTAAATTTTCAATAAAAAATAGTGTCGGCAGGAGTCCAAAAGTCTAATTTTCTTCGTTTTCCTCCACCTTATCCATTAGCGTTTGAACCTGCGAATTTATCGTGTGCAGGTTTCTCCTCACTTTCTTGCCACTCTTATGACCAGATAAAGAGGTACTTTTCTGGAAAACACTAAAATAATTAAAAAATTATTATTATTTTACAAATGAGACGAATTCATATGAAGAAGTTCAAGATTTTAAATTCTTGAAATCCTTGCAAAATCTTTGAAATCTTCGTGAAATGTTTAAAGTCTTTGTGAATTCTTTGAAATCTCTGCAAAATATTGTATACCTTTGAAATGTTTGTGAAATGCTTAAAATTTTTGTAAAATATTTGAAATCTTTGTGAAATCCTTGCATCTTGGAAATCTGTGAAATCTGAATTCTTTAAAACACTTTTAAATCTCTGAAATCTCTATGAAATATGTGATATCTCCCGAAATGTTTAAAATCATTTTTAAATCTTTTAAATTCCTTACAATCTTGGACATCTGTGCGAAATCTTTAAAATATTTTGAACTCTTTTAAATCTTTGAAATTTTTAAAATCATTTACAATCTTTAAAAACTCTGTGAAATATTTAAAATCTTTAAAAATCTATGCAATCATTAAAAATCTTTGAAATCATTGTCAAATTCTTGCAATTTTGGTGAAATATTTGAAAACTTGGTGAAATCCTGGAAATCTTTTGAACTGTCTTAAATCTTTGACATCTTCTAAAATTTTTCAAAACCTTCAAAATTATTTTTAATCTCTGAAAACTCTGTAAAATATTTTCAATTCTCGAAAATCTCTAAAATCATTTAAAATCTTTAAAATGTTGGTGAAATGTTAAAAATTTTTGTGAAATCTTTGAAATGTTTGTGGAATCCTTGCAATCTTGAAAATCTGCGAAATCTCTGAAATATTCTTAAATATTTGAAATCATTTTTAATCTTTATGAAATCTTTGTGAAATTGTTGATATCTTTGAAATCTGACAAATCTTAAAAAATCTTTAGAACTCTTTTAAATCTTCTGATATTTTTTGAAAAATTTTTGATAATTTAGAATCTTTGAAATCTCTATGAAATATGTGGAATCTCCAAAAATCTTTAAAATCACTGGAAATTTTTGAAATCTTTGTGAAATCTGTAAAGTCTTTATTAGATATTTTAAATCTTTGTGAAGTCCTTGCAATATTGGATATCTGTACAAAATCTCTAAAATCTGTTGAAATCTTTTAAGTCCTTGAAATCTTCTGAAATCTTTAAAATCTCTGTGAAATATTTGATATCTTCAAAAATCTGTAAAATTATTTGAAGTCTTTGAAAACTTTGTGAAATCGTTGTAATTTTTGTGAAATATTCAAAATCTTGGTGAAATATTTATACTCTTTGTGAAATATTTAAAATCTTTGTGAAATCCTTGCAAACTTGAAAAACTGTGCGAAATATTTGAAATGTTTTGAACTGTTTGAAATCTTTA
>JAUELO010441522.1:0-14036 GCA_032357855.1 Amphibolips quercusostensackenii | reverse complement strand
GGTAGGCCTAGTGGCGCCATCTCTTGGTCAGGCCGGAAACTTATCAATCCACCCTCGTATATGTATCACAAAAAATCGACTTTTAAAAATTTTTGAATTATCATTTTCTAAAATCTATATTATTCTGTTTTGTACAATGCAGGCAATTCCTTTGCTAGGGTGATACGTGACTCAATTTATGTTTTTTATGAAAAAAATTAAGGTGGGTATGAACAAGCTCAATGTGGAGATTAAATGATGCAATTACAATTAAGAGGTGAAATTCATTTCTGAGAAATTTTTTAAAATTATAACACTTTCAGGATTTATTACTTTACTATCAATAATTTTTACTTTAAACCTCCTGATTTACCGAGGGTGAATGATTCTAGTCACATAGTGTATCAGCTTTCTGGTTCTATTTCCTTTCTTATATTAGGTCAAGCATCCAATTTTTACCTTACTTTACTGACATCCTAATCCAAGCTGATCTGTGATGTAATAGACCTCGAAGAGATATTCTAAAAGATTGTGTGACAGAGTAAAATTTACCTGTCACTTGTTGATAATTACAACCCTAACTCTACCACCGGCACCGAAAAAGTGATAAACATTTATCCTCTCTACTCAGAATCCCGGAGAGAGAGTCACATCTTTCGGGGCTATTGTCGGCACAAGAAGAATTCTGTACTTATCCACAATCTTTTTTTGTTTGTTTCTTTTTCGGTTTCGACAATACACGGAGGAGAGCGATTGTAAAAGATAAGTACCATCAACAACAACACTGAAGTCACAGTTTACAGGCCACTCCCACTGTCAAGATTAAAAGAGAGAGAGGTAATGCGAAAGCTGTTGGTCACTTTCAGACTCATAGATCCCACGACACATGGCAAAACAGAAAGAGAAAACTGTAGCGTGACAGTAGTGTTTCCTCTTCGTACTTATCGATCCAATGACCACCGCCACATCGAGAGACCTATAGAGAGAGAAAGGGAGAGATTTAAGATCAAGTGTCTCTTCTGGCCTATCATTCCGTATTCACGTATGGCCACCTGGGTGGGGGAGGAAACTGATGCGATTAAAGGAGAGGATGATTGTAGTAGACACGATGACGAACAGATTAACTTCGTTATTTTTTAAGTTTACACTGAAAGTCTCGGAAGTGGCAGAGGGCGCTCGGGTTGGGTGAAACGACTTTCAAAAGTTAAACCTCTTTTTAGTTTTTACTTAAAAGTTTTACGTGAATAAAGCAATTTGAGAAATAGGAATTTACTCAAAACCGTATAATAATAACATTAACAAAGTCTTCTTCTGTCTTGGCGGTGGAAATATCGGTACGTTCTTCCAGCAAGATGGCGCTCGTCGATGATCAGGAAAGCAGCGATTGGCAGAGGACCACGGGACACGTGGTTACGACGTTCCGATTAGCGCAACTAGAAAGGATGACGAGGCAAAACATCTGACTATGCGTTGCGCGTCTAGTCGCTCTCGAAACGACCGTGCCAGTGGACACTTACCGAAATATTTTGTACTTCGTACTAAAAGATCTTTGGGAAGAAAGAAAAAAAAATGTCTGACGAACCGAAAAAAGTTCTCGAACGTTTTGAATTCCAAGGGGTAAGTAAAGCCTTTATTTCAGGCAAAGAGTTTTGGTAGACAGGTTAAATTTGGAGCAAATTGTGATATCGCCAAAACGATCAGTCAGCCCTGTAAGTTCCGCTTGATTCGACTGTTTGCGTATTTTTTTTAGATATAAAATTTTAGAGTAAAATAAGTGTAGTTTAGTGCCGGTAGGATTTCTCGCTTACTCGACGAAACATGTTCCTTCTATTCGTGTGTGCATTTTATATGTTAGCTTAGGCGGAGATTGTTTTGTGCCGGTAGAGTTCCTTAGTTCACTGTTACGTGAAAAACAAGAATTCAAGCTGCCCGATTCTTATGCCTCGGTCAAACGTTATATCGCGAGTGTTAAAAATTGATTTTTTCGAATTCTTTCATCGAGAGATCAAATTAAAAAAAATTTCCACGTTACGCCTCGTGGTTGGTGCTAGCACTGTGATTTTCTTCTGATTTTGGAAACTGACTGCATGTTTGAATTTTGTAAGGCAATATTGTGGGGCGTTTTCTCATTCAATAAAAATCTTTTATCAAAGTCCTATGGAAAGTCTCGAATAACTAAAGCTTTTTTTTGTTAACGATATTTCGGTTTTCGCGAAAAATGTAGATTAGATGTATAGGTATATCAGGTTATACTTATAAGTCTCCTGAGTGAAAAGATGGAGATTTTCGAACCTTGGTAAAGGTTGAACTTAGGTTACCGACAGGTCGGGGTTTTATGTAGAATTGAGTAGGAAAGAAATTATTTGTGATTGATAAAACTTAAGTATCTCTGGTAAATTATGTGGTGTTAAAAAATTGCTTTTAGGTTAGGAAAACACTTTACCCCTGCGAACATAAATTTTTTCACGGCAAGCGAATTTCTCGTAAATCTCAAAAATTGACTTGCTCTTCTTCTTTAGGACTTTAGTACCAATTTATAATGATTATTAATCTCAATTTTGAAGGTTACAAACTTGTGAATTTTTTTTATCTCGATTTAATTTTTGAATTTGACTTTTCTTTTAATAAAGAGTTTTTTCTAACGGACAGAAAATCTCATTAAAATTGTCATTAAAAGGTCTTTTACATGTGAAAGATCAAAGGGATCTAGATCCTTTCGTGGGAAAAATACTGCATTTGTATCTCTAGTTTTGCGGCATAAAGTTCTAACGGATGATACAGCTGACCAATACACAAGAGTTGGCACCTTTAACGCAGTTCATCTTGCATTTAGAGGTATGCATAAAACTTTGCTGTTCAAGTGTTCTATTAGTGCACTCAGATCCTTTGCGATTTTCATCTTAGACAGAGAATGCCTTTGCTTCAGTTCTACACCTCTAAATCTAGTGAAACATAATCAATATTCTTTGCTAGGTGCTCTAGTTTATGCTGGGATTTCGTTTTTCACATTGACATTATTAACATCCGGATTTAGTTCTAGTGGATACTGTGCTTAATGTTCATTGTCTATAGCACCTATGCCTTCAGCTGCAATCAGGTCTTCGTTGTCCAGTACTGTCAAGTGGACTTCTTCAAGAGAAAGCTGCTATTGAACTTTTATTTTGATGGCAGCTATTTTAACAGCAAAAAGCAATTTGTTTACAGACAGTGAGCGTTTTTGGTCTACTGGATTCTTTTTATTTATTTCTATAGTTAGCTCTGTGTCCTTAAGTTACAAAAAATCGATGGAGTTCTCTCCTTACACTTTGTTCACTTTTATCTGCTAAAAATTGAAGGCAAATAACATTCCTGTTCATACGGTATAACCATTTTATTAGAATTTTCGGTTGCTAAACCTCTGCATCTGCCTCTGGTTGAATTAGTCTGTCTTCCTCTGAAGGATATGGTGGGACTGGATCATCGTAAGATACTGTGCAGCAAACTTTGCCCTGATGTTGTATACATTCATGCTTCTAGTTCCGAACTTCGCTCTTTCACAATAGAAACGCACCAATTTTATCTTACATTGTGGTGTTCCACATGATGCTCTCCTGCGGCATTTCTGTTAAAGTGTTTAGCTTGCTAAAGAATCCTCACTAGGCAGACTAGAAGTCACGCTGTTCACGGTTCGTTACTGATAATCTTGCTGGCCAGCTGTTTGATTTGTAAGATCTGCCTGAACATTTCCCAGCTCACAATCACCATTGTCTTGCATGCTGTTGCTTTAAGATGTGGCTCCAAGGTGCGCTTTGACAATCCTCGGAAAGCGACAAGAGCTTCAAAGTATTTAAAAGACTATTCCTAATTATTTATCCCAGGCTTTACAGTCTTTCTTCTTTTGCCTCTTTTCCTTTTTCTCATGTTTATTTACGTAAATGCGATCTGAATTAACAGAACTTATTCAGAAAATCCAAATACTTTTAGGTGAAAGTTATTTTTTTTCTGTTGAATATTTCAAGATTTAAAAAAAAATTTATTTTCTTGGTTAAAGGTTTATCATTTAGTATAACATTTGAACAAGGATACTAACTTGCTTGACGAACTTTCCTTGAAATATTATAACTGATTATTATGTAAAAAAAATTAATTTTTAACCTGTACAAAAATTCGCATCTTTGTTATTCATACTTTTTACTTCAATGGAATATTTTTTTGGAATGATTGTACATTAGAATCAAAGTCTCAAGTTCAATAAACAACAAATAATAATAGAAAGCGTTTTTTCTTTATTATTCATAAATATCTAAAGACTAGTTATGTGAAATATTTTCCAACGGTAGGTAACCAACAACAGATGATTGAAATATTGCGAACAATTTCGCTGTCAGAATTAGCAGCTTTGCAATGGTTTTGCATTAGCCTAAAGTTAGAGGTTGTGTTTTAATTATAATTATACATAATTATCCATGAGTATCTTTAACTATAGATGGATGGAAGTATCAAAATCGCACCCTAGACAGGATCTAATCAACACGTTAAGATTCAATTGAATACGTAAGCTATATGCAGATACAAAATTCATTCCCCCTATTCTATTTTTGTTTAAAAATTAGTCATCTGGGTGAAGAACTTAACTATTCAGGTATGAATGTAATTATTTCATTAAAAAGTAGTCGTTTATAACTGAAAATTAACTTAATAGTCAAAAAATTAACTATTTTATTTTTGGTTTGCACATTCATCTTTTTACGTAACTATTTTTTGACAAACAATTTCTTTTCCAGCTGAAAATAAATTTTTTTAACTGCATATTGAACTATTACAGTTTTGATATTAATATTTTTTATTGAAAAAATTGACCACCACCTGGAGCCTCTACCTATACCTCTTTCGCACTCTTGGCTCTATTTTCTTGTATTTTTTTTACGACACATGTCTGGACCCGTCACACAACATTACATTTCTGGATATACCTCTAGAAATCGTCATATTTCTCCTTTACCGTTGATACGTTCCAGTAGAGCACCTTCGTTGCTTTATTACCCTACTTTTCCCCAATTCCAACTCTCTACGAAATAAGTGCACTTGCCTTTTTTTCAATAACTCTTTCTCCTCATTGCACACCTACATTTTTTCACCTACTTCTATTATCCGATACGCTATTTTTGCGGCTCTCACTTTACTTGTCTTCTTCTAAATTCTGTCGTTCAGCACTCTTTAAATCTCTCCTTTTTTCCGCGTTAAATTGTGATCGATGTAAATTTCTTATCCAGATCATATTAATTCGCATTACCCTTGAGTTATCTTTCCATTTCTCCAATTTTACGACTAGTGCGTGCTTCTACTTTTGTTCTCCCGTCTTACTTTACCTACCTGCATTTAACCCCCTCTATGTCCTGTAGTAGCGCCTTCACCTATTTTCTTTCTTTCTTTCCTGCTATTTAGCTTTAGCTTGCTTTTTAAAATATTATTTCTCCTGTCTGCCTTCTCTTTTCTTCCATTCTAAACTTAATTGCCCTCATCCTTGCCCTAGCTGCCATCTCCTTCTTTTTGTCCCAACGTTCTCCTTTTTTCGCTCCCATTATTTTATTTTCTCTTTTAGCTTTTTTAGTTTTTTTATTTACTTTATCAAACATTTTATCTGCTTCTTAGTTTCTCTTACGTCTTCTATTTATCCTATGATTTCGCCTATAAGCGTCTCTAGTGCCTCTTTTTCTGATTGCACATCCATTCTTTGGGAGAGGGGTGACGTGCTCTACGTGTTTTAACACTAATTTTAAAAAAAGTCCCCACAGCTCTTTTCTCCACACCCTTGGCAGTCTCTCTTGCTCTTCTGTATCAAAAAATATTCCTCTTAACTTGCGCTAGACACTTGCTCTTCCGCTTCCCATCTTATTGCAGTTCATCTTTTTCCCATTTTATGTCATCCCGATTGACACAGGGCCACGCACTGCTACCTGACATGGCGCCCTTTCGTCGGTAAAGGGGACTCGTCCATGCAACATTTACTGCCTCCGACAAATGTCTCCTTACGCTGCTACCACCTATCGCCCTATATTTTCCCTTCAATTTTCTTTATCCAACCTCTAAAGCCCTTGAAGACATCCTTTACTCTCCCTTAACTTCACCCCCCTCTACGAAAGTCACTCTCGTTGCTCTTTGAAATCACAAATTCCTTATCCTAAATTCACCTGACTCTTTGACAACCTAACCGTGCCTAATCGTATTTTACGTAACCCCACCAAAATGTAAAGCGTGTTTTGCTGGTGGCGGATTGAACCTGATCTCTATTTTCTAGTCAGCGAAATCCTGAACGCGCAATACTGCGCATGCGTCTACATTTTATACCTGTTATATATTACTGGACCTCATACCCTAACACCTCTGTTTTACTACGAGGTCTAATATTATATATCCGTCTGCTTTAAATGCTTGGAAAGAAAGATTTTACAGTCAGTTTGCGAACCGCAGAACACGCTCATTTTGTGCGACTACCATAAAAAAAAATAATTTTCAACTCCACCACTCACCCCGCACACCCTTACTCACCTCCTAGTTTTCCATCCTCACACTCCAGCCATACATTTAAAACAAATTCTGTGAAACACTTTAACTACCTAATAAATATTATAGTTCATGATCAGATTATATAGTATATCTTATAGTGCTTCACAGATATTTACATTTCATTAGTGAGTGTCAAAAAAAATACATACTCACTAAAGTTGGTTTATCGCAATCACTTTAGTCGCTTGTATGCAGCGTACGTTTGAAATTATTGAGATTTTCCAGTTTGTCACAATTTCGAGAATGCAAAAAAAAGCCAGGAGGTTTTGCTCCAAACTAGATGAAAGAGCTTCAAAAACGTATGTATTCAAGGCACAAAGTTTCATCAGCTGTGATGATGCTCTTCAAAAAGGTAGGATTGTGATCAGCCTATTAAAAGAAATATATTGCCCCGCACTTTGTAAATGCACTGTGTATCATTACTTATGTTTAGGTTGAAATAATAATTGTCCACTAAAATAAATTTTGAAGAAAATTTTTCTTTTTGGTAAAAAATTAACCTTTTTTTACCTAAAGCAAATTAATATTTGTGGTTAACAACTAATTTTTTGGTGGCTAAAAGTTCTTTTACTTGGTAAAAAGTTGTGCTAGTTTGTCAAAAATTGATATTTTCTATTTAAAATTCACAAATGTAGTAGAAGATGCATCTCGTTGGTTGAAAATTGAACTACATATTTCATTTATTGTTTTTTGTTTTTGATAAAAAAATTAATCTTCATGGTTGAAAATGATTCTTTTCAAGTTTAAAAGTCTACTCCTTGGTTTTCAAGAATTCATTTTTTAGGATAATATAAAAACAATTAAAAGATTTTTTAAGATATGAAAATAAAATAATATTTCGTATCAAACTATCATAGCTGTTTGAAGGAAAAATGTTTATTATTTTTTATTTGATAACAAAAATGAGTAAAAATCATTCAGACTTTCAAAGTGTACCATTTTTTTAAAAATACTTGGATTCGTTAAAAAATTCCAAAACATATGAACTGAATGTTAGAAAAAATGTTTAAACCAACGCAAATCCTGCTAAAAAAAAGTTTCATAAGCAAAGAACTTAACGACAACAGGTTCAGGAAAATAAAAATAATTTTGAGTCGCATTTTCTAGCTGTACTTTTCAAGAAGCTGAAACTTTATTTTTTACCAAGTGTAAAGAAGTTAAATTTTTTTTATTAAAGCAGGCTTAACACTGCATAAATGTGATCGCACAAGTGATGAACGACAGGTGCATCCGACTTTACTAGAAATACTCTTACTTGCCTAGACATTTAGCCAGGGGGCAGAAAAACTGCAGAAAACAACCTCCCGAAGATTTGCCGGTTTTTTGACACTCCAGTTTGAAGGCAGACATTCGACCTTACCCATTAAATGCACACAATAATCCTTGGCGTCAAAGCTTCTGCAGCGAATCCCCAAACTGGTCGTACGTCGTAGATGGACACTCTTCCAGGTACACCCAGTACCATTAGTTTTTTTTATTTATTTATACTATGAATGAAATAAGGATGCATTTGAAAAAAACACATTATGTATTAATTTCTGATTATCAAATAAAATTTTGCATCAAGCGCTTGATGCGCGAACGATTTAAACGGTTTTCTTAAAGAAAAATTTTATAAGCTTTTTAAGACTTTTTGTTATACACACCTTATTATATAGAATTTCAGCAAGTATTATTATTGAATTTGCGAATTAAGATTATTTTGACAATAATCAATTTTTTTATGGCAAGAAGTATGATAATTAGTTTTTATTTGCAAGTAATATATGATCAATTTTTTCAAAAAAGTTTTATTTATTCTATTAAAAGTACCTGATGTGGATTATTGTTACTATTATTAATTTTTAAAATAAGAAATTATTTATGAACTTTTTTTAGCTTATTTCAACACCTCCTTTTGTGCATACATATTTTTAATTTATTTCGAAACAAGTGACAAATCGCTCGTAATCCCCACGAAAATATTTCAATCACTTCTTTTGTTTATTACAAATTCAATAAATTGTTGAAAGTTTGCGTTGCTGTTCGACATATTTTTTTTGATAATTAAAGTTGCTATTCTTCTTCATTAGCAGGCAGAGCTATTCTGCTAAAGTTCTTTGAAACTGGCTTATCCCTGCCTATAGGAGATTCCTCGATTTCTTCTTGGGTCATATCTTCAACCATGCAGCTGTAAATGTTTATTTTTACCCGTTTGTAGGGCCCACATTGAGTTTTTGTATATATTCCACGCATATTTGCATTATTGTTTGTGAATATTGCCAATACGTCACCATTAGACATTGACAATACAGTTTGCTCTTCGGCAGGTATGGGCTGAAAGGAATTATTTTTTTGTTTTACTTTGATGTGCATATCGAGAGGAAAAGTGTATCTTTGAACTTGAAAGAGTCGGTTCGGATTCGTGTGGGGAATAAGCCTAATAAATTTAAGCTGTTCGAGTGTCAATCCAAATATGCGTAGAGAAGAATATCTGGCAAGAGAAGACCTGGATCTAGCACGCAGAGCACGCTCCTTAAGGGGAGACCTAGGCCGGGCACGAGAGGATCGCGCCGCAATAGAAGAAGATCCGCCCGGACACTGAAGTCCGAAAGGAGGATGAGGCGTTTCAGGAGAATTACTTCGGTCAGGAAAAAAAGAATTTTTGGAACGAGGAACACCAGGAATAGGTTCGCCATCAGGTAAACAGTCAAACTGGAAACTCATCTCTGCAACAAAGAAACAAAGGACTATAATTTTTACATTTCTATCATAATGAGAAGGCATTAGTTTTGTGCAAAAACGGATTTTAGCAGATTTCTTCAAATCTTCACGTTTCGAGACCCCTTTGACTCCGAAAAAAATTATTTTTACGATGGTGTCTGTCTGTCTGTCGTTGTGGCTGTTGTTGTAGTCGTTGTCGTCCTCGTCTGTATACCGGATGACTTTCGAAAGACTAATCGGATTAGATTGTGCTTTGGGACACGTTTTAAGAGACCAAAAAGAAAGATCAAGTTCGTTATCCAGATTGAAAATTCAATTGGCAGCCATTCGTAGTCCACAAAAATTCAAACAGTTTATCCTTATGAATTTTTTGGATTAAAAAAAATTGTCACAGATAAAGCATTTTTTAAATATAAAAAATCAAACAAAAATGAACATTTAAGGCCAGAACCTGCACGATATGGCAAAAAGTCGAGGAAAGAAAAATGTGGCTTTTTAAAAGCACAAAAAATAATAAATTATTACATCCGCATGATAATGAAAAGGTATCAGTTTCATACGAAAACTGACTTTTGCAGATTTTTTCAAATCTCCACGTTTCGAGACCCCCTGAATCCGAAAAAATGGTTTTTACGATGGTGAATCGTTTGCAATTGTATTCGCTTGCAATTGTATTTTATTTACAATTTTTTTAGTTGCGAGCTACTCGTGGTTAAAAATTTTATTGTTTGATTGAAAATCAAATTATTTAGTTAGATGAAAGGTCGTCTTTTTCAGTTAAAAATTCAACTTCTTGGTCAAAAAAAATCTGTTATGGTTATGATGTCAACTATTTTTTTGGAAGTTTTCATTTCTTAGTTAAATTCAACTGTTGTTTATTGGTTTGGTAATCTATTTTTGTGAAAATATAGATAAACGTTCATTTTTCAGCCTGCTGGATTTGAGAATTTGACTTGCTCACACTTTCACGTTTTACAAAAATTTTTTTTAAAACTATCCTTGAAAATGAGCATCAACTTATACCTTATCTCTAGAAACGCTCCATCTTATCGCCTTGCCTTCCTCTCTTCACCTCGCACTCATCGCTTCACCTTGCACACATCGCCTTGCCGCGTACACTAATACCTCCGCAACTAATGCCTAATACTCATCTACCATGTACAATATTTATAGTTCACTTGTATCTATTTTCTCTCCTATTTGCAATGTTTTCTTCTCTATTTCTTTTCCTCCTTTCTTCTATTTTTCTTTATCTTACCTAACACCCCCTTTACCTATGCTACTACCCTTTCACACACTCCTGCGACCAGTGCTCCTTTCTTGCATCACCCTTTCCGCACAATTTACACACCCTCTTTTTCCTAGAAAGCCAGAACCCATTCAAACACTCCATGCAGCCACATCTCATTCTCGCTAAAAGCTCCTGGCTTCCATTTTCTGCTTACTCACACAAATATCGTACTCTTTCCCATAGAATAATTTACCCATTCTTCCCGTAAAACCTTGATTCTTTTATTCTCTTTTCACCTGCTGCATTCTTTCTTTCCATGCCGTTTTTTTCAACCATCTTATATACTTTTTTTTCTTTTTTGTGCATCCTTCTCAATTTATTCATCTGCAGTCCATCTAATCTAAAATACTTTTTCCTTTTAACCTCCATCTTTCTATTTCCTCTCTAGTTCTCCTTCTCCTACCAACACTCTTCAACCAATTTACTTTTCCTCTCTTTTTGAAATTTCTCCTTATATTTGCACGACCGTCTTCACGTTAGAATCCCTAAATTCGTTCTCCCCGTCACTTTCCTAACAATATTATTAGGCGTGTTCTTTGCCATCCCCAGTGTCCACTTTACATTTCTCTCATGTGTCCTATTTACCTAATCACTTTGATTCTACCCACATACCTCTACTCCATACAACAGCAAACTTATCGCAAACTCGAGTTTTATTATTTTTGTTTTAAACATTAGGTTTATGCTCCTCATAAATATTTAGCTTTCTTACCTTCCAGTCCCTTTATTACCGTTGGCAGAGACCACTTAAGATTAAAAATTATGCTTTGTTCTGTTGTTTTACACACACGGTTGGCTTTTTATCACGGAGGGGGTGTTGTAACAAGACAAAATTTAAAGTCATTTTATTTTAATTACCGTTTGACGCTTAAGACGAAATATGTTCTTTCGGAACGTTGCACGATACTACAACGGCATAATTAAGATAATTTTAAGAATGTAGGATTATTTAAAAGGATATTTTTTTGTTATTCGTGACCTTGTGAGTGATATTCTTAAAGAGGGACATCAAAGGATATTAGAACTCTCTACGGACGTCAAAGAGCTAGGATGTACTTGCTGCCTTAACTTCAAATTAAGAATCGAGATTTAAAGTTGAATCTGGTTCTTGCCTTTCCATTTGCTGTCTTTAATAGTCCTGGAACCTAAATGGAAACCTGAGATGCCTCTAGAGCCAGGAATGACTCCGGATCATGGTCCCTAGGCTTTGGGAATGAACTAAGTAGCCAGAAGCTATACTTGGGTCTGCACTAGAAATTCCTATGTGGAATGAAGTCTTCACATCCCATAACAAGGCTTGCGACGCTTAAAGCACAAGACCAAGTGCCCAGCCATACTTCAAAACTCCCACAATGAGGATGAGAAGCAGGTCTGATTGTCCTAGACTTGTTGCCGTATGTATTGCAAATGCGAACACTCTCGATCCAGAAAGGACGAGAGCTTTTTCATTTACGGAAAATGCTACAGATCTTTTCTGTACATTTTCTTTTATTAGTTACTGACTACCCACTGAGCCGCCCGTGTGTCTTCTGTCAAACAGGTACCACGAGCAAAAAGAGCGAGTCGAGATTCGAACCACGAGCTTGACGACCGACACGCCATGTCTCTTTCATTTGACATTTAGGTAAGGGAGAACAGTAGCGCATTGCTACCTTTAGTATATTTCTATCGCGAAGTACCGCTTCAGATTGTAAATGTAGAGTCAGTTAACTTTTTATTTGAGATAAGGTCTACTCCACTATGTAAGATGATAGACCTGGATTCTTGCGGATTCTCATGTTCGCCCATTGACTTTTGGAGAAATTGAGTGTATTTTTTAATAGAGATTTAGCCTGCTAAACATGAGGAGCTTTGCTTGTCTCCAAGTCCCCTGGCATTTTTTTTATAAATTGTTGCTTGCTGATTTTTTTTTGGTGCTTAATTATGGAAAAGAATCGAAATTCATTGTTTGCTTTTTTTGTATCACCGTTTTTTGCGCCACAAGAGTTTTCACTTTTAACGCAGTTTGTCTTTCGTTGGAATGCATAGGTAACACCTATCAGTTCAGGTGTTCTGTGAGTGCACTTAAACCATTTCTGGTGTTCATCTTGAACAGAGAATGCTTTTGTTTTGGTTCTACACGTCTAAATCTAGTGAAGCGTGATCAAAATTCTTTGCAAGATGCTGTAGTTAATTTTAGTATTCCTTTGTTTACATCATGTCATTAACGTCTGGGTGTGGTTCTAGTGGACCCTGTACTTAAAGTACATTGTACGTAGCATCTTTGCCTTCAGCTGCAATCAGGTCTCCGTTGTCCATTACTTCAAAAGGAAGTTAATAAATAGAAACCTGATATTGATCTTCCATTTTTTGTCAGCTAATTGAACACGCGAAGGCAATCTGTTTCCTGATATTGAGCTTTTGTCTCTGGTTAAATTAGGCTATCTGTCTCCAGAGCATATGGTGAGACTGGATCTTCGTCAGGTTAAAAATGAACAATAATTGCCGCTGCTTGATTTTGCAGAGCAGTTTATTTTAACTTATGTTTACTCTTGACGTTTAGCTACTCCAACTTAAGCTGTTGTACAATCTTCATTGCGACTTTCTTCATGCTAAGATACTTTGCACTTAACTTCGCCCTAAAGTTTTATTCCTTTTTGCTTTTAGTTTTAAACTTCGCACTCTCATAATAGAGACGCAACCATGTTTCTTCATCATGGTATCCCACTTGATGCCCTTCCACGGTGTTTCTGTTAAGCTGTCTGGCTTGCCAAAGAATTCTTGGAATTAGTTCTTTTATTTAATTGCAAACTATCACCATCAGAAAATGAAAATACTTTTAGTTGAAATTTAATTTTTTCTTTTGAATGATCAAAACTTTTTTTAAAAATTCATTTTTTTGGTGAAAGATTTATCATTTAGTATAACATTTGAACAAGGATACTAAATTGTTTGACAAACTTTTGTTGCAATATTATAATTGATTATTATGTTGGAGAAAAAGAAAATTTTAACTTGTGAAAAAACTCGCCTTTTTTAATTTATACTTTTAACCTCAATTAAACATTTTTGTAGAATGTTTATACATTAGAATTAAAGTTTGAGGTTTAATAAGCAACATATAATAACAGGAAGCGTTCTTTCTTTATTATTCATAAATATTTAAAGACTATTTATGTGACATTATATTTTTCAACAGTGATAACTAACAACAGATAGCGAAATATTGCGAACAAATTCGCTGTCGAAATTGGCAGCTCTGCAATATTTTTGAATTTGTTTTAAGTTAGAGGTTGTGTTTTAATTGTAATTATAAATCATTTTCCATAAGTATTTATAACTAGAAATTATTACGGAATAATGTTATATATCAATTCCAATTATAAAGAATTAAGTATTCTATTATAGGCAGGAACAGTACCTAAAACGATTATCGATTGACATATAGACGTGTCAAAATCGCACTCTTGACCAGATCTAATCAAAACGTAAATAGTCATTTGAATATGTAAGCTTTATACAGATACAAAATTTTCAT
>JAUELO010440724.1:0-14041 GCA_032357855.1 Amphibolips quercusostensackenii | reverse complement strand
ATTGATTGACCCTTACGCACACCCACTTTCCGTAGGCCTACCACAATTTTGGCCACCCCTTCGTTCATTACTTATGAACCTCACCTTACTTACACCTCACCCCTTCCCAGCTTCTTCGAAAAATTGAAATCTTTTAGAGGAAGCTGTCAATAATGATGGCGACGAAATTTAAAGCTATTTCCAGGATACTTAAAAATCCAAATCTCGAAATTACCTTACTTTACTCTGACCAATTTTTCATTGGTAGTTTCTATACGTCCGGGCACAAGCCACGCCCCCTTCCCTTTTCCAGGTCCCCCTTCCCCTAGTAAAAATCCGTCTTTTTAGACTCGCCAACGTTATAAACACACACAAACGTACGGAATGTCCGTACTTTTAGCCTCGGCCTTTTTCATTTTCCCTGACGTTTATCCACAATTTACGTGAGACGAATTTTCACCAAAATACATGAAGTTTTAACTACAAAAGATAAATTGTAGGTTTAAAAAATTATTTTTAACGGAAATTTGAACCAAATAGTTCAGTTTTTAACTCAATATTATAATAATTATATATTATATTATAATTCAATTTTTAACCAAAAAAATTAATTTTTAACCAGAATGACGAAACTTCAACAACAAAATAAATTTTCAAACAAATTTTTGAATTTTTAAACTAAAAGATAAATTTTCTACCTAGAAAGACAAATTTTCAACAAAATACATGATTTTTTAACTAAAAATGATCAATTTTCATCAAAAATAAATTTTTTAAATTTTAAGTTAAAAAAAAAGATCTAACTCAAAAAGACAAATTCTCAAGCAAAAGTGGAAGTTGCATTTCCAGAAAATATTATTTTTTAACAAAATAGATCAAAAGTAAATTTCTAAAAAAAAGGTCAATTTCCAACCCAAAATTATGAGTTTTCTATTAAAATGAATGAACTTTTTCAACTTGAAAAGATAAATTTTCAAGGAAAAATTAAACAAAGATCTGAATTGCTGACTAAAATTATTAAGCTTTAACATAAAATAAAAATAATATTTAACAAAGTAGTTGAATTTTTGACGAAAAAAATCATTTTCTACTAAAAAATCAAAATTATTAATAAAATATAAATTTTTCAACTAAAAAAGATCAATTTTCATGCTCAAATGGTGCACTTAAATTTTCAGAAAAAAAATTAATTTTCTACAACAGAAAAATGATCTTCTAACAAAACGGTTTAATTTTCAACCAAAGAAATTAATTTTTATCCAAAACGGCCAAACTTTAACAAGAAAAAATAAAATTTCAACCAAATTTTTAAATTAACGAAAAGATAAATTTCCTACCTAAAAAGATGAATTTTCAACAGAATACATGATTTTTCAACTAAGAAGAATTAATTTTTAACAAAAATAAAATTGTTAAATTTTAAGTTAAAAAAATACTAAACAAAAAATAAACTGCCAACCGAAAAGATGATGTTTCAAACAAAAAGTTGAATTTTCAACTAAAAAAGATACAATTTCAACTTAGAATAATTCAGTTTTCAACCAAAGAAAAG
The DNA here is from genome assembly GCA_032357855.1 of Amphibolips quercusostensackenii. Lineage (NCBI taxonomy): Eukaryota > Metazoa > Arthropoda > Insecta > Hymenoptera > Cynipidae > Amphibolips > Amphibolips quercusostensackenii. The sequence continues at coordinate 12,510 of JAUELO010440724.1, read as the reverse complement.
AATTTTCAACTAGATAATAAAATTTCTAACCACAAGATGAATTCTCACCCAAACAAATTATAAAATAAACAATTATACGTTTGTGAGACATACTTGTTATCAACACATTTTCTTTTCTAAATCTAATTTCATTAAGTTTTCACGCTTATTTAAATAACGGAATTTGTATGTATGGTCGTTAAATAAGTTTCGAAAATCTTAGTAAGAATTTTTTTTTAGGGAGGGGGTGGAAATATCAGAAAAACGTCTCACGTAATTTGTGGGTGAGCCCTAAACTTCTACGTCAGATTATCGAAAATTCCCTGACTCTTTCAGTTTCTCCCTGACATTCCTGGACTTTTCCTGACCAGGTTTAAATTCCATGACTTTCCAGAATTTCCTGTCTTATAGCAACCCTGTACTTAAATTGTCAATTTTAATATGAAGTTTATATTTTATTTGTAATCTCTTTAAAATAGATGATTTTCTTTAGAAAATAAATAATAATGATGTTCCAAGTATAAAGAGTTTAAAATGGAAGAAATTAAAAAAGTTGAAATTAAGAATTTAATTTGATATCATTAAGGTCAACTCACTTTATTCTAAAGGATTTGAGTCTCATAAACGCGTATATGAAGATTGAGAGAGTGTCTTCGAAAGCCGAGTTCCTGGTTTACACCCAGTTGAACTTGATTTACCTACTTACGCTTTTAAAGAGGATGGATCTGTAATACTATCTTCTTGCAAGAAAAACGATTCTCACACTAAATGTACATCTGGCTTCAAATCTGGTTAAGTGACCTTCAAAAATGGAATAATTACTTCACAATCTTATATTAGAGCTGAAGTAACATTCATACCTTATGTGCGAGGTGGAAAATTTCATTATGTCAATTCTACGCTTTATGACCTTGTAAAAACTCATAAGCCAGATATCCCAATAAGACCAGCTATTGCTTTCTATAATGTTTCAGATTACAATCTTTAAAAATGTTTAGCTAAACCTATTCTAATCATTTTAGGAAAAACAGAATTTTTCATTAAAGGCCACTGGTATTTTAAAAATAACATTGATAATGTTATTATTTCAAGCAATCATTAAATTTTATAAACAAATGTGTGGTATCTCCACGGAATATCCCATTTTACATACTCCTAACTTGGTTCTTGAACGAATGTAACAAAAAACTCTTGCATGAATTCCTTATGTCCTTATGATAACACCTTCCTTTTTCACTATGTTCATGATATCTTCACCTGTATTCCTGACGACCAAATTGATAATATTGTAACTAAATTCAACAATTACTAGACAAAACTTAATTTTACAGTTGATATTGAAAAAGATAACGCACTCAATTTCTTAGACCATATTGTCATCAGAAAGGATGAAGGTGTCCTCACAAATTGGTTCAGGAAACTAGTGTCATTAACAACATGATTAATAGTGCTGTTAAATGAACACGTAGGCGTTTTACAAATGCAAATATACAGATTGAAAAAAAAAACACTTTAAAAATTAATGCTTATCAAAATTTGTTCGTTGATAAATATACCAACAAGAGATTTGGATCTTATTAAATTCAATAATGATAATCATCCAGCTCCTATTACACAAAGTAAAAATTCCTCCTATCTTGATAGATGTTTAATTCTTGCTTTTACTACTGAGTATTGTCGTAAATTACAAATTCTGTTTAAAAAATGTAAGATTAGTGAAATTTTTCAATCGGAAAAAGGATTTTTCAATTGTTTCGGTAACTTCAAAAATCATATTAAAAAAGATAATAAAGTACATAATATTTATTTATTTATTTATTTATACTTATTTAACTGTTCAGAATCATATTCATACCTTAAACTTTCTGCCCGGTGGTTAAAAGATAATAATGATAGGTTATGGTTTCATAATGATATTTTTGAACGAAAATATAATTAAAAAATGATAAATCAAAATAGATCGATAGAGAACGTTTCCATTAAGAAACGAGTTGTCTATTTTGTGTAACGGGCAATTATGTGCTTACGTAATCCACTCTAAAACTCACTCGCCCCTTTGCGCCTCTTTTCCTTCATGAATTTTCATGAAGAGATGTCCAGACTCCAGACAGTTACAAAGATACGAAAGATTTCTCACCAGTTTTCTTCTTCTTAATCTTTGTTTTCAAGAAGTATTAAAGTAAAAAAAACTTTCATGATAAGAAAAGATTTTAGCTTGATTCGAATTTTTTTGTTATAAAGGGAACAAGAGTGAAGCTTCGAATTAAGAAACTACATTCAAATTTAAAAATGCTTTTACCTTACATTCTTAATTTAAATCAGTCAAAATTCGACTGATTGGATTAATCATGCATGCTATGACTGATCGGATGTAAATGATTCGTCTGCTATAAGAAAATAGTCAAATTATTTCCGAATTAAAATTTGTCATTAAATTTCTACATTTTAATCAATGATTTAAATTAACGACAAATACCTATTTAACACATTGAAAGTTGCAGAAAATATCAAACAAAATTACTTATTTAATCAGTGATAGTTACTGATTACGCAATTCAAAATAACGGTGTTGGAAATTAACTTTGTTAATTGATAATTTAAAAATTACATTTATGATTCAAAATTCACCGTTTTTAGATAAAAATTCAACACATTGGATAATTTAAAATGGCTTATTTTTACAGTGAGCCAGATTGCCTGATTTGAAAAGTCACTTTTGACTGATTTGTCAGTCGTCGAATCCGCTTCTTAGAACAAAAGCTGCTGAATTTTTAAGCATAGTGACTATTCAAGTTTGTAACATGACTAACAGAAAATATAACTATTTCCTTTAAATAATTCTAAAAAGTAATAATTCTTTATTAATTAAATCAATTTAACTATTGAAGCCGGGTTTGCTTACGTAATAATGCAAAGTTTCCCAACTGAAGTAGGTCACATCGCTCCATTAAATTGAATTTTCCAACGAAAAAGATAAATAGATTACGAGACCCGATCACAACTTTTAGTTTGACCCTATAACCTAAGTAATGGCTTTTCCTCTACCTGGGCTCCTCGACGTCATTAATGAAATTTTTCGCTAAATAATAATGTAATAATGATTAATTGATGAAGGCTTGAATATTCTCAACAATTCCAATATTTTCTACCCGGAAAGTGTAATTTTCAACAAAAAGATGACTTCTCAACGAAAAATGTAATAGTTGATATGTTAACCAAAAAGAAAACGAATTTTCAACAAAACAGTTTAATTTCCAAACAAAGAGTTGAATTTTCTCAAAAATAATTAAATTTTCAACCAACCAGTTCAATTTGCAACCTACAAAGATGAATTAAAACAAAAATGCAATGGATATTTCAACCAAAAAGACGAATTTTTAACTAAAAAAGATCAATTTTCATTCAAAAATGGAAAAATTTCATTTACAGGAGAAAAAATCAATTTTAAACGCAAAAAGATGATTTTTCAATAGCAAGAAGACGAATTTTCAACAAAATAGTTACATTTTCAACCGAAAAAATGAAGCTTCGACCAAAAAGGGTATTTTCAACAATGCAGTTCAACTTTACTAAAGTAGTTAAATTTTCAACAACAAAATATCAACTTTCAGAAAAATGATTAAACTTTCAACCGAAGAGATGAATTTTCAACTGAAATGATGAATCTTTAACTGGAATAGTAAAAACTTTGATTAAAAAAATTAAATTTCATAAAAAAAAAAAGAATTTTCAGCCAAAAAGATTAATTTTCAGTTAAAATTATAAATCTTCAAAAAAAAAATTTGAACAAATTGGTTTAACCTTCTACCAAGTAATTCAATTTCCAACCAAAAAGATAACTTTTTAACGAATAATATAATAGTAGATATTTTAACCAACACATATTTTAATTATAAATCGAAAACAGTTGAATTCAACCAAAAAGATGAATTTTCAACAAAATAGTTGAATCCCCAACCAAATTAGAGTGATTTTCAAACAAACAGTAGCATTTTAATCAAAAAATATGAATTTCTACAGAAGATGAATTTCTCAGCCAAAAAGACGAATTTAAACAAAATACTTGAATTTGCAACCAAAGAAGACTCAGTTAAATTTTCAACCCTCACTTCCCCTACTTGACCTCCTCTCATTTCCCATAATTTTCCCTGCTCTACCTACCTTCATTTCCCCTACTGCCCCTCCCCACATTTCTCCTTACTTCCCCACTCATAATTTCCCCTCACTTTCCCTCCTTGGAAAAAAGTATGACGGATGGATGGACACCCGAACGTAATTATAAGAGTTTCTGCCCGGGGCTACGAAACCCTAACAATTTTTCAAGAAATTCCCAGTAGTAAAAATTATTCCTCGTCGATTTCCGTCCTTTTCCCTGTTTAAAAAATTCCCATGACCAGTCTGTTATTAATCACAGATTTCTTTGTTGACATTATTCTCCTCTAAAACACATATTACCTCATCGATAAAATGTTCAAATAAATACCACGCGCTCCAACTACATAAAATTGTTACTTCCAAGCCATAATTTAAAGTACAACATTCGATTACTCACACACGATGCTCGTAAAAGGCTGGATTTTCAATCACCTGCAAATCATTCGCATCGTACGGGCATTCAATTTATAAAAGCGCGATGTTAGGTGAATCGCGATCCATCTTTCTCCACTTTCCTTTTACACCCTCGACACCGCCGCACAGCCGCGCGCAAGATTGTATAATATAACAGAGATCGAGACAGATAGTGAAAAAGAGAGTATTCCAATGCCGAGAGCCAGCATGGAAATACCAAGACTGGAAAGTTTTGACATGAATTTCCTCTCGCGAGTCGAACAGGGAGACTGCTCGAATTACGCGGAAGAGCTTCGCGAAAAATGATTCAGTTTGTTTTTTTCTTCTTTGAAGTCTCGCTTTGCAAACAACGTGTGTTTCCGAAATCTAATTCAAAGGAAAATCAAATTTATCACGAAGAAAAGAAAGATTCTCATTGTATATTTACCCAAATTTTTATTTTTCAATATCTAGAGGCAATATTATGAGGGTTTTCAATATTTAGAGGCTTTCAAATTTTTATAAATAAAAAATAGTTATTAGGTCTAGAAATTAAATCGGTGCCTTTACTTTGACCCCCCCCCCCCTTAAGGTAGTTTTAAAGGGCGAACCTTAAGCTTTAAAACACAATATAATAGGTGGCGGCCCTGTAGACTAAACCTCAAAAATCATTAGTGAATACAATGGGGTCTGACGAGGAACATTCGAAAGACTGCATTCTTTTGTATTACAATTGAAAGAAATGCAGCTGAGGCGATCGAAATGATTTAGACAGCCTTAGGAGAAGGTATTTACTATTTATTTATTATTTATTTATTATTTATTTTACATATATATCGTGTCAAATAAAACGTATAAAATATAGTTCCAGAGATTTCAAAATGTTGATTTTTTTATTAAAATGCAAAAAGAATCCAGTATGTCAAATGCTCCTTGCCGGACGCCAGCCACTGTATTCACAAATTATTTTTAAGGTTAAGTCGGCAGGGCCGACACCTGTCACATTATGTTTCGAAGTTTAAGTTACGCCCTTTAAAACTACTTTAGGACGAAAGAAAATGCATGCTTGACCAAAAGTTATAAGATGACAAAGTAAAGGCACCGAATTAATTTATAGATCTAATAATTGATCAATGTTTGGATAAATTTAATCCTTAATCTTCAATTCTGAGTAGCGACTTTGGAAGCTGTACAAATTGTTTTTTTTTTAAGTGGAAGCATCTTGGAAGCTCTTTTCGACAAATGGGAAAATTTTAACGTTGTGTAGATTCTCTTCCGGTATACTTTGACAGATTTTAATGTTCTCTTCCGGTATAATTTTCTCCTCTGGATTTGTTTTCTTCCAAACTCGAAGTTCCAAAATTAGATTCTCGTAAAAAGCACATTTAAATTAATAATTTAAATTAATAATTCTTCCGAAATTGCAGAAGTGTATCGTAGATTTAAGGGTAACGCGAGCATTTTGCGGGATACCCTATTCACCCATCGTCTGCCGGGGAGGTGGGAGAGGGGAAAGTGGCAGCAGAAGTAAAGGGGAGGATAAGCACTCCCGATCAATGCAGCAGCCCCAACGCCCAACAATCCCAACAGGCCAGACATTCTACCTTCATCGCGAAAGCGTTCTAACTTCCGGTATAAGTTCTCCATGCACTTCACGAAAGTCGAATCGCAAACAGGTGCCTCGTTCGGAAAATGAATTGCAATTTTATTCTAGAACGAAAGTACCAATTGCAAATAATTCAAGGATAAATGCTGCCAATTGGATGTCATTTAAAGTGTGTTGTTATCAATTGGAGAAAAATTAGAATTTGCTATTTTAGGGCGACCGCAAATCTTAATTTTCAAAATTCCCTAACGATTCCCTGATTCCTTGACTAACCAAAAAAGTGAGTAATGTACATTAATAATGTAACTAATGTTCTTTTGAAATTAAAAGAATTTTAAAAAATTGATTCATACGACTTCAAATAATGCAAGTTAAATTCAAAATAATTCAAATGAAATAGAAAAAATTTAAAGGAAAATAAGAAGAATTTGATAAAATTCATAAAAATTCAAGGTGGATTAAAAAAATGAAAAGAATTCCACAGAATTCAAAAAAATTCATCATAAAATAAAACGAATTCAGGATGAATTCCAAATGAATTCAAATTAATTGCAAAACATAAATAAAAATCTCTTCAAATATTTGGAACCCTACAAAATGTTTGTAACATCTTGAAAATGCCTTGAAATCTTACAAAACATCCAAAAATATATTCAATCCTTTGAAATCCTTTAACATTATTGAAATCAATTGCAAATACTTTGAAATCTTTTGAAATTCCTTGAATTATTTGAAAAACATTGATACCTTTTAAAATTCCTTTAAACTTTTAAAAGCTTTTAAAAATACATTGGAATCTTTAACAAAAATCTTAAAATCATTGAGATCCTTTCAAAACCCTTCAAATTATTGAAATCAATTAAGAATTCCTTGGAATATTTTGAAATACCCTAAAATATTTTAAATACTTTACAATCTTTTGAAATCCCTTTTAATTTTTTAAAGGTCGTGAAAATTCCCTGGAATTTTTCAATACCCTAAAATATTTTAAAGGCTTTGAAAACCAATTAAATTACTGAAATCAATTTAAGATTCCTGGTAATCTTTTAAAATACCGCAAAATATTTAAAATCATTTGAAAATTTCTTAAGCCGTTCAAATGATTGGAATCAATTAAGAATTTCTTGTAATATTTTAAAATACCATACCATATTTAAAATCCCATTAAATTGTGGAAATAAATTAAAAATTCCTGGGAATCTTTTAAAATACCCTAAAATATTAAAAATCATTTGAAAATTTCTTAAGCCGTTTAAATTATTGAAATCAATAAAGAATTCCTTGGAATATTTTTAAATATCCTAAAACCTTATATGTGCTATAAAAAATCGTTGCATATTTTCGGAAATTCTTTAGAACCCAATAAAAAATTTTTAAATACCTTTAAATCATTCAAATACTTTGAAATTCCTCGACAACTTTTTAATCTCTGGAAAATGCCTTGGAACCTTTCAAAATGCCCTAAAATATTTTAAATCCCTTGAAATATTTTGAAATACATTACAGCTTTTTAAAGCTCCTAAAAATTCCTTAGTAATTTTAAAAATACACTAGAATCTTTAAATTCCTTTGAAATACCTTCAAATTATTGAAATCTATTCAAAATTCCTTGAAATATTTTAAAATACTCCAAAATATTTAAAATCCTTTTGAAATCTTTTAATATCCTTTGGAACTTTTAAATGCTCTTGAAATTCCATGGAATTTTAAAAAATACCCTAAAATTTTAAAATCCTTTGAAATTCCTTTAAGTTATTGAAATCTATTACAAATTTCTTGGAGTCTTTTAAAACACCCGAAGATATTTCAAAAGAATTCACAAAATTGAGAAATATGACTAGACCTGAATACCCTGACTTACTTGCAATTATTTTTTTAAATCCCTGAATTTTCACTAATTAAACCTGATCATCCAAATTCCCTAACTTTTCCCTGATTCCAGGTTTTCTCTGACCTACGAACACCCTCGGAAAGGCTAGAAAACGAAAAAATTAAAAAGGAAAATGAAAGAAAAGAAAAACGTGTAAACGAAAAAGTTTGTAAAATATTGGAAAAGGTTCAAACTGAAATACTTCTAATTGGGAACAATTTAAAACTCGATGTTTCCGATTGGAAATGCTTCAAATGTTGATCTTTAAAATGGGTAAAACTTTCCAATTTAATGCTTTCAATAGGAGAACCTTGAATTAATTGAATTAATTCTCTTCAAGAGCGAATGAATAATCCAGAGTGAACAATTTCAAGATGATTATAACGCCACCTTATAAATTCCCTCAGCAATTAAGAGCATTGGAAAGGAGAAAGCGATTCGATTACTGAGCCACAGACGTATCACAATTTAAGTTGCCTTCTATGTTGTTACCACACAATCAAAATTCACATTACTCAAGTTGGTGCTTTGTTCCGGAACCTTTTGAAAGCGAGCTTGAAAGTTCAATCGAGTTCCTTGGTTCAAGTCTGAACTTTCCCTCAAAGCTCACCGTGAAGCCAATGTAGGTAAAAGAGTCCCGGAGTACGAAAGCACTGGCAAACGACTCTGGAACCGGATACAGGAAGGAAGAACTGAGGAAGTGAGACAGGGAGAGAAAAGTAAAATAAGGAAGCACGAGATTCTTTTAAAGGGGGAACCTGGTTTAGGACGCTTAAAATTAGGTGACTTTTTGTGACTCTTTTAGAAACAAAGTATTAAGACGACCTTTTTAAAACTTTTGAGATATTTTTGTGCACCTAAAAAGAAAAAAAATCACTTAAGAGTTAAAAATTATTGATTTAGGAAGAACCAGACATTTCCCGACCGTCTCGCTTTAAAAGTGACGAATTGTTGTACATTCTAGTGCAGGGCTCTCCAGAAGTCAGTCATTAACTGAAATGACTGACGGTGTCAGTCACCAAGACGAATGTCAAATAGTGAATAGCACCAAACAAATCTTCGTCGAATTCTAGCTTCCGACTGACCGGAACGACCCTAAACCCTTTGTACGGTTTGTAGAATTCCTAGAAACTAGAGAAAAAAATTATATAAAAACTTTCTGTCAGTCAGGCACTTGCGCCGGTCAACATCTGTCGGAAGTGGTCAGCCCTGCTGAGTCTAGCGCTTCCAATTTTAATCTAAAATAAAAAATCCATAATTCTCTTATTTGTAATGATATTTCAAATTAAAATTGGGTGCGCTAGACTCAGCAGGGCTTAATACTTTCGACAGGTGTTGACTGACACAAATTTCTGACTGACAGAACATTTTTTATGTTATTTTTTTCTTCGGTTACCAGAAATCCTACAAACTGTACGAGGTCGTCGTTACGGTCAGTCAGTAGGTAGTAGTAGGTGTCAGTCATATCAGTCACTAACTGACTTTAGTGAACCCTACGCTAGAGTGTAAAAGGACTTACAATTTTTACCATAAATTAATTTGTTCTCTTTATGATACGCGTACAAATATATGCTAAGAGTTTTTGCAAGTTTGCTCTAATAGTTTATTTTCTAAAGAAACTAAAAAAAAAACTGATTTTAAGCATCCAAAACTAGATTCTCCCTTAATTGAGCCTTTTGTCAGATGCGATTCCAAGCCAACGCTTTATGCTTAGACTGCTTAGACTTAGACGTTTAGTGTACGGGTTCTGACTCTGACTCTGGCTCGAAACGGCGAGTAGTCATTTACTCGGTTCAAGGCTTGTAATTACTCGACCTGCAAGTAGGTCGCTTTCTCCTCGGCATTTTGCGCAATAGTACGCGGTCTCTGCCTTATTCTGCGAATCTCCATGCCTCACTGGTCTGCTCCTTTATTGCTACAAATTCTTTGATTCGTTTAGTTGTTAGACTGTTTTTTTTTTTTATTGAAGTGCTTTCAAAATTGGAAATCTCAGGTCTCATTTAAAGACCAGAATTCTAATCTTGTAATATTTTGAGACTTCACAGTCCAAAATGCTCTGAAAACAGGAGAAATAGGGTTATTTTTTCACGAAAATAGGGGCATGATTGGGGAATAGATTCTTTTAAATCAAATGAATGTAGATGCCAAAACGCTTTAAATTCTTAGAATTCCAATTTTGCTGATTTCAAGCATTTTCAACAAAAAAGTTGAATTTTCAAACCAAAAAGAGGAATTTTCAACTGAAGAGTTATCTTTTCAATTTGAAAATTTGAATGATTTAGAAAATAGTTGATTTTGATGATTTCCAGTCGAGATTTTAATTTTAACGATCTCAAGCATTTTCAAAAAAACAGTTGAATTTTCAACCAAAAAAGATTTTTTTACCAAAAAGGATGAATTTTCAACACAAAAAGACGAACTTTTAAAAACAGAATTCAATTTTAATTTGAAAAGTTGAATGTTTTAGAAAACAGTTGAGTTTGATGATTTCAAGTTTTTCCAACAAAAAAAAATTGTATACCAAAAAAGATGAATTTTTAAATAAAAAGTTGAATTTTCAATTTAAAAAGCTGAATGCTTTAGAAAACAATTCATTTTGGTGATTTAGAGCATTTTCAACAAAGCAGTTGAACTATCACCAAAAAACGGTTTTGTACCAAAAAACATGAATTTTTCACTCAAAAAGACGAATTTTCAACTAAAGATTTAAATTTATGAGTTGAAAAGTCTAATGTTTTAAAAAATAGTTGACTTTTAAACCAAAAAGGATAGATGAATATTCAACAAAAAAAAAAACTAATACAAAAAATTCTTAACCAAATAGTTAAATTTTCCAACAAAAAAATAATCATAATTTTCAAGCAAACAGTTGCATTGACAACCAAATAGTTGAACTTTCAAGCAAAAGAAACGTTATATTTTTGGTTGAGAATTCATCTTTTTTACATTCTCATCCTATAATGAGAAGGTATTAGATTTGTGCAAAATTCGACCCCCCACCCCCAGTTTTTGTCAAATGTCCACGTTTTGAGACCCCCTGAATCCGAAAAACAGGTTTTTATTCATGTGTCTGTATGTCTGTATGCATGGATGTATGTATGTAGGTCTGTGGAATTTTAGCTTGTTAGCACGATAACTTTCGAAAAAATAAATAGATTAGATTGGCCTTTAATATACTCTTTTAGTGTCTTAAATTGAAGGTCACGTTAGTTAGCCAGACATTTTGGATAAAAACTTAAAAAGTGAGCGAAAATTTTGAGAACAATTTTTTGTTTTAATTTGAAAATTCTATGTACGGTTATAAATAGTACTCAAAAAGACAAACAATTTATCTTGATGACTTTTCCTGTTAAAAAAAAATACGGGAGTTATAAAATTTTCAAAATCCCCCCAAAAAAAAACGAAAATTAACATTATAAGCCAAACAACGCACGTTATGAAAAAATGTCTGAGAAAGAAAAATGTTGCATTTTGAACGCCCCACAAGACTATCTCAACAACTTTTTGCATTTTCTCGAAACATCGAAAATTCTAATTCTGCCAGCACAAAAAATAATGAAAAATGAAAAATTTCATTTTGCAGTCAAACTATACAAGATACAAAAAAACATGAAAAACAAAAATTGTGTTTTCGAAAAACATCTACAAATTTGTTAAAAATCACTTTTTGATACGATGCGTAGTTCTTGTTTTATTTGTAAAAAACGGCATTAAAAAGAGAAAAATTGAATTTTTAGACAAAGGACACAAATACGAAAAAATAAATAAACAAAATTTTTTAACTCAAAAAAGAGCTACAAATTTTGTATTATTTATTTATTTATTGATAGGAGGCGTATTTTTGGTTCTAATTGTGAAAAATAACACTTACAAAAAAACGAATCAACAAAAAGTGTGCATTCAAAAAAGATTACAAATATGTTAGCGAACACTTTTTGATAGGATGCGGTGTTTTCTTTCGTTCAAGATTGAAGTATTTTGTTGAAAATTCGTCTTTTTGGGTGGAATTCAGCTGGTGTTAGGTTAAAATTAAAGTCTTTTTTTGTTGAAATATCAACTATTATATTTTATTTGAGAACTCATCTTTTTTGGTTGAAACTTCAACTACGTAGTAGAAAGTGAAACTACTTTCTTGGAACTTAATTTTGTTTGTTTGTGATTCATCATTTTATTTGAAAACCCTCTTTTTTTACTTAACTATTTTGTTTGAATTATTTGTTGAAAATTAGTTTGTTTAATTGAAAATTTAATTATTACATGTTTAGTTAAAAATTAAACTTTTTTGGTGTAAAATTAATATTTTTGGTTGAAATTTCATTTCTTTGGTTGAAAATTTCTTTAAAATTTTAAATATTTGTTTGATAATTTTGAAACTTCTATTAGAATTTAATATTTTTTGGTAGCAAAGTATATTTAAAAACAAATACAAATTTATCAATTTGTATATGAAGAATATATAACACAGAACGTTAAGCGCGCCAGCAATATATTTTCGAGCGCAAAGCGC
>JAUELO010440622.1:0-14041 GCA_032357855.1 Amphibolips quercusostensackenii | reverse complement strand
AATGCCAACAATGTATACCGCGACAAGTTCAAACAATGCCATAGTATTCACGTGCTATCCATACAGGTCGAAAAAGTATCGTCTGACGTCTAAGCCACTGAGGATTTTGTGACTATGGCTGATGGTTTTTTACTAAAAGGTTATACGTTAAATGATATATGAAGTGCTGCCGAATTTTGTGTGTTTTGGAAGTCACTACCCAGTAGAACTTCAGCTAATCAAAAAGAAAAATTTGCTCCAGGTATCAAGTCACCGGAAGAACAAATAACTGCAATGGCTTGTGCTAATGCTAGTAGGATGATTAAAATCTCGTTATTAGTGATTAAGAAATCTAAAAAGCCCAGATGCTTTAAGCGCGTCAAAATGCTGGTGGTAGAATATAATGTTCAAGAAAGTGAGTGGATAAACAAAGAAATCTTCAAAGATTGGTTCATCAAGGTATTTATACACACTATTCGCAAGCATACTATCAGAAAAACTTTACTTTTGCTAAATAATGTACCCGTGCATCTCTCAAACGATTTTCTAAATTCTGTCGATCTAACGGTTTAGGTAAGTACCATTAAAATATAAATTTTTAAACTATCTTACATTTAGGACATGTATTATTATCCTTACATTTATAATCATAATTAAAATTTTCTTTAAGTTCTGATACCTGCTTTCAAATGTTACAATCCTTATACAGCCCATGGACTAGGGCGTCAAAGGAAAAACAAAAAAAATGTATGAAATATATATTTAAAGAAAACGTCTCGTTGAAAAACAAGAATAGGGATTTGCTCAGTTTTAAAGAAAAAATTTAACTTTAAGGACTGTTGCTACCAACTGGCGAATGAATGGAACAATTTGACATAAGAAAATTTCAAAGAAGGGACGTTTGTGACCTAAACTAGCAAAGGATTAAGAATTTGTTTATTTATAATCTGGCTTTTTTAAAAATCATTAGGCAATAAAAAATGTAATTGCTTATTTTGTGCATGTCTAACAAACACTTATTTCATTATTTGATGTAAAAAAAAGGAGACCTGAAAAAAATGTATTTCTAGACCTGGAAAATATGGAATGATTAACTAATTTTTTTTTTTTTAATTTTGATATTTAACAAAATTCATACCTGAAAAATATACCGGGACGAATAATTATTTCGAGTAACTTGAGAAAATTATGTTTCACAATAAGTGTATTCATGCAGGTATTATTTTTTTTCATTTTCCAAACGATATTTAACTGAATAAATGATTGAGGAACATGAAGAGCTATTCCTTAAGGCATGCTGGGTTGTAAGCACCTTGAGTCTGAGAGAAAAAACCTAATAATAATGAAATTTATAATAATACTTTTTTGATTAAAAACATATTTAGAGTTACTATGATAATGACTGCTTTTGCTTGAAGATAATTTCTTATTCTCTGAGTGATTTTGAAAAAATTATGTCGAAAATACAAAAGGATTATATCTTGATTTCCAATACTTGTAACTTATTTTGTAGAATTTATTTTAGTTTTTTAATATTTTTTGAGTGAGTAATTTTAGCGGACATTCGATAAGTTTAGCATTTAAAAATCATCTTTTCCTAAAACGTAAAAGATAACATAAATTGTGAAATCAGTTTTAATCAGATGTTTAACTGATTCTGATGAAATGTACATATTTCAGAAGTACAAGTTTGACGACTTTAACTTAAGAGATAACGACTATAGAATTGATTATATAAGGTAATCAAGTAGTAAAATTATTAGTTACATTCTTAACTAAATATACTAAATATGCTAGAGTGACTTTTTGATACCTAACATATTTGACTTTATGTTTAGTAATTTTTTTTGTCACAAATCCAATTTGAAATTATTAGATTCTTAATGTTTAAGACTCTCAATTATTTAACTAATACGGGTTATAAATTAGGCTGGTACAATTTCGAATGATATTTCTTCAAATCGTCAAAAATGTTGTGCATTTGTGTAATCCCAACCTTAGGAAATAAAGAACAGATAAATTAAATATCAATCAATAAAGAAGCTTAACAATGGCATTCATGAAGAATGAAAGGAATAGCGTCATTAGCGGACAATGACAATTTAATAGTGTCATTTTTACAATGTCTTCAAGAACCTTTTCTTCTAGACCTCCAACGTTTACCATCAGTCTGCTTGAGGAGGTCTCTTCTATAGCCACCTTAGCAGCCGTTCTCTGTATTTGCTCCAAGAAAGGTTACTCTTGTATCCACGAAGAAACTGGGAAGTTATGCAGCCTTTTTGTCTTAGTCATCTCGCTCCTTACTCATGACTGGTTGCACGTATCGATTCTCTTTGCCGTAGGAAACATGATTTTAATTATCTGAAAAACTAGACTTAGGCTGTTTATTTACGTATCTTATTAAGGTTGTATCATTCGACATCCCTATTTGAAGGATTCAATCGCAAGGGATGTTCTATTGGTCTTGAAAATCGCCTCTGGTGTCGTACGGCAGCACTCTATCTTTCAGGTAATTCTTCACATTTCGAAGAAGATAATACGGTACCTAAAATGTAAGCTATATTACGTACATTATGTCCTTTCATCCGGCTGTCTTTAAGGTGTTTTTCACATGCAAGGCAATTGAAAAACACTATTCGTCGTGAGTCAATGCTTCCTTGTATCAATCAACCTTTCCTTGAGAGGTGTCGGCATCTAGGCCTCGAATCACAAGCGTGGTTTTCAATTACTTACGGTCAACCGTGCTAGTGTACCCTAGAGCTCTTTTTAAGGCGTCAGTAGAGTCATTACAGTTTTTCCTTTCATCTCTTAATTCTAGAAGGATACAGATATCTCTTCTTTGACGAATGTTCCTTACTACCGTAACAGTATCATCAAAATTAACATTTGTTTGCATCTCGCCCGAAAACTGCACTAAGGTATTTAATTTTTTTAGCCATGACTTGATTTATAAAAAACTGACTCACTTAGGCAATCGTCATCGATAAAATAATTTAAATTCATTAAAATTTAGGTAAACCAGACTGACATTTTCGCTCGAGATATTTCTAAGATTTTTTATTGCAGGGATACATATTAAAGATAACACAACTTCAAGTATTTTTTATGGTATGCAAAATCTAATAAAAAAGTCGCAAACAATAAAGAACTATGCTAACAACTACATTAACAATTGCAGACACATTTATAACTCATGATATACCAACATATGAGTGTGCACTTTTAGAAAAATCTAATTCGCTGTTTTTTGTCGTAGAGTTAAGCTTACAGTTCAAATGTTAACCTGATTGTACCCCTATTTCTGGTATTCCTCGTTGCAGACCTACTTATTTTCCTGATAGGCATTTTCCAGTAGCTGCTCTTTCTCTTGCTAGAACTACTACTTATTCCAAGTTTCCTCAACCCGCGAAGCCTTTTTTTCGTGCCAAGACCAGGTCTCCTCCATCTGCCAAAGCTTATCTTCGTACCAGGTCCAGGTATCCTCCTGTCTGGCGAGCTTCTTTACTCATACTAGGATTCACATCTGAAGATCTTAGACCTATCTGACAAACTAATCCAATACGGATATTTTTCCTTCAAAGATACGTTTTTTCTCCTGATAATCCAATTCAAATTAAAACAAAAACTATAATCATTGAGCCTATCCCTATCAAAGAACAAACTGTAATTCTCAGTAGCTTTTGCCTTAAACGCGCTGAAAGACAGTTCAGTCTTATTAAAAATTTCGTGACGGTGAATATTTCGTAAAATATTTTAATTTTTCTGTCATCGTTTTCTCCAACTAAGCCACCGAGACTCTAGCTCTAGCGTTTCATGAACACAAGGAGTTTTCCCAGACGAGAGGCCAACCTATTTTCTTTTTCCTGGTATTTTACAAACGAAAATTACAGTGAATGTAACTGCAGGAATTTTGTGTTCAGGTTTTTTATTTGTGTTTAGAATTTACGCCTTTTGGGCTCAATACTCAAAGACCTAAGTCATTAAGAGCAGCGGGAGCTCCTTTTTAGGGTTCCTTATCGCTTCACACGCTGTTCCCGTGAAGGTCGTCGTCTGTCGTATCGACCGGTGCCGTATCCGTCTGCGTGTTGCTCTTGTTTGCGTCTCGCGTTTGCTTGCTCTTGATGATTCTCTGCGTCACTTTTTTTTTTAGTGTCTTTCAAAATTTTCGTGAATTACGCTGCTTACATGATTTCCAAAGCGGCTGTAAATCCTGTGCTCGCCTTGAATGTAAACGCCCGAGCGCGCAGCGCAAGGAAAATACGCGCGCTCAAACTTGCGTGCCGCGCGCTCCCTTCCTGTCAAGTCTCTTCGTGTCTTATATTATAACAAGTACCATGGTAAGGGAGGGAGCGGGGCGGCATTGTCGCGGGAGGAGCAGCTGTCACTACCACAGCGTTGGACTCCCGCTCATGCACAAACGACTGGTTATACGTTTCTCCTGATTAGTCCAGCCTAAACATTCTATAACCGATAAAGAAAAAAT
The DNA here is from genome assembly GCA_032357855.1 of Amphibolips quercusostensackenii. Classification (NCBI taxonomy): domain Eukaryota; kingdom Metazoa; phylum Arthropoda; class Insecta; order Hymenoptera; family Cynipidae; genus Amphibolips; species Amphibolips quercusostensackenii. The sequence goes on along the minus strand of JAUELO010440622.1, from coordinate 9,579 downwards.
TTAGCAAAGTTTTCTAAAAGTAATTTTTAATTTTTTTTTGTTTATATATACAAACATATATTCTCGGCAACTTGAGCCTAGGACAACCTGCATAAGCTAAAGAAGCAGTTATAGTATTGAGTAGTTACATTTTTTATCACATTTTTCATTGAAACATTAATCAGTTCTTCTTGTAATTTAAAAATATAAAGACTTTTCATACTATATTTTTAGCTATGATAACCATCCATAATACTATTGGTGAATATAATAAGATATTGAATGTACAATGTTGAGAAAATTTTTTAAGCTTTGAGCAAATCAAAATGTTTTTGGTTTAATTTGCACGAAGCAATTTTGAACATATCAGAATATAAAAAATGGTCTTAAGGATACTAGGTAGTCAGTTAGAAATAAAAATTTAAAACATCAATTTGACTGCTGTCTGCTTGGACCTCGCGGGGAAAGTAAAACTTTGTCTCATTTCCTCATCATTCGTTTCGGCACTTACGACTGTGTTACGTTGCGTAGATCACACCCATCCTCTAATTTGCGTGCGGCATGATCCCACTGTTAACTCGACTGTAACTTCGGCAATTTATGATGCGTCGCGCAGATCTGCTGCGAAGGTTGCCGAAATCTTGTCGTGAGTTGCCTTCAAAAAGCCTTAATCCAAAATCAGAGTATTTGAATGCAAATAGTCAAGGTCTTGTGAACGATTTCCTCATATTACGGAATTTCCAAATGCGAGTACCCGCGCATGGCACCTTTCTGTTACGCAGCTGGTGATTTTCATTTATGAGTGTCAACCGCCTCTTGTCCTGCGAGCTAAGAAACTGCGTAGGCCAGCAGTTTACAAAATTCCTGAACTGGGGATTCTTTAAGCGAGGCTTTGGTGTGCTGCTGATTTTATTTTAAAGTGAAATTATTGTTTCAAATGAATAAATTATTAGCATACAAAAAACGTTGATTTTAGCAGCATGATAATAATGGTGTTTTTTTATCATATGATAGCTTTATTTTAATACAAATGCTGACAAATTTAGTATAAACAACTAAATACATTTTCTGTAAGAAATTACAAATCTAATACAAAACATAAGATATTTTAAGTCAACATCAGTATACGATCAATTAATTATTTAATAACTAATAGTCGCTGGCAATACTTGAAATCAAATGTAATCTTTAAACTCCTACAAAAGCTCTTTATATCATTTGGACATTATCCGTAAGTGTTAATAATACAATTCGACATAAAGAAAAAATATAATATTATCATTTTCAAGGTAAAAAAATATCTATAGGACTTACAGTAATATTATTCAAAATCGGCGTTAGAGGACGTAAAAATTCGTTAGAACAATTTTTGTGCAAGATAACTTCTTTTTCTCTCAGTCATTTTTTAAAACATTAGATCAAAAATATTAACAGAAAAAATACAGGAAATTCAGGGTAGCCAATCAGAAATGTCTTAAGGAATAAAATATATACATGAAAATTAAAAAAAAATGAATTTTAAACCCTTTTAATTGTTTATAAAATTAAAAAAATAATAAAATGAAATTCTCTAGAATTACGCACTAAAAACTGAATAATTTTATAATACAAATAGTTAAAAAAGAAATTCACGTTGGAATAAAAAGTTTAAATAATATTATGCAATATGAAATTGATGATATTTTGAAAGATTCAACAGATTTTTCTACTAAACGTTTGTATAATTTCTAGTTAAAAAGAAATGTACTGACCGAGGGCAAAGCACAGACTTTGGCAGACGCGCTTCCAATGCGCCGAGAAAATGTTTTTTATTTTTTTTAATTGGAATGAACGGTGTAAAAAATTGCGATTTACACATGTACGAATCTAAAACACTCTCGGATTGGGAGCTGGTTGTTTAGTGTAGATGCCGCGATTTCTTCTGAAGTCAATACTTTAACTGTTTTGCTGCCCATGTTTATTTTCGCCCGCATGGCCCCCATATTTGTAGGTGTATATATTCCACTAAAAACATCTTCAGTTCTTATTTTTTCCAAAATTGCAAAAACATCACCACTAGACGTTGACAATACAATTTGTTCTTCAATAGGCAAATTTTTAATAAAATTATATTTTGTTTTTATTCCAATTGGTTGGTCACGAGGAAAAACGTATTTTTGGAGTTGAAATGTCCAGTTTGGATAGTTGTAGGGAATCAGTCGAATTGATCTGAAACATTCAAATGAAAATCCAAGTATAGAAGAAACAGGTTGTCTAGCAGAAGGAGAGCTGGATCTGGCACGATGAGAAGGCTCAGTAGGCGGAGGAGACCTAGGCCTGGTATGAAGAGAAGTCTCGGCAGGTGGAAGAAGACTGGCAGAAGTAGGTGGGGCAAGAGAAAGGGTCGTTTCTGGAGAAGGCCTGTCAGGAAAATTGTGTGTACCATTACGTACACTCTCGGACTGTGAGCTGGACTCTGTAATAAGAAACAGCGGCTTAAATTTATATAAAATGATACAACTGTATGTTTGTATATCATAAATTGTGAATGTCGTTGTAATTATCACTGTAGATGTTAACATGGTTTTCAACTGTTTGCAACGTTTTTATCCAATCCCTTATGCCATTAAAAAAACTTGACGTTATGTATATACCTCTGCCGGAAAAAAAATCTCAGTAGGACACGAACAACTTTTATTACACGACCTAAGAAGAGGTAAAAGCGGCACTGAAACAAAAACTCAATGTTTTGAATGCCTGGAATATAAGCATCAATACAGAAACTGTTAGGAAGCAGACTAAACAGATGCGTGCTTCAAGTAGCGGCACGACAGGATACAAAGGTGCGGACTATGACTCAAGGGTGCAGTGTATCCAAGTTTTAAGCCTTTAGAGACACTTTAGATTGAGCCAAAGAAACCACTTAATACGTTAAATATGCTGTTAGGTAACCTACGCAGAGGTAAAACTTTGGACGACCTACTGACATAAACTAGGTTTTTAAAGCAGGCTGACGTACTGACCTGGGATAAGGACACCCTTGGCCCCGTAGCGATATAGGTGCCAAACTATACATGAGCACCAGTGGACAATTATGGATCTGTTTACATTTTTTTTTTTGGATTAGGTGTGTACTAACCGCAATTTTTAGCTGATACTTTACCCTTCATATGCTGATCTACAACTTTTAGGCTAAACTGAAAGTGGTAGGCGAAGCAATCCAGGCCATGAAAAAGCGGTAGGATGAAGCACGCCAAATTCAGACATGGTAGGAAAACAGATAATGAAGGTGGCGTCCAGGAAGAGGCTAATAATCCGGTATACTAGCGAACGGAAATTTTTAAGACCCTGCCAAATAGAATTCATTCCGGATATCTCCTTGGCGTCGAAATATTTGATAGGAAAGGTATCGAAGAAGACGTGGTAGAAAACACCATTAGTCTTATTTGGAGAGTTTGCTACGCATCCATGCTACAAATGCCTTAATTACAAAAATATAAAACATTATCATAAGAAATGTCTAAGAAAAGATTTATTACAGAAGTGGAAGACATAACCCGTATTTAACTTACGTCATACACACGGAATTGAGAATTGCGAAGGCAAGAGGGTTGACAATTTTTAAAAATTTGTTCTTGGTGAACGTTTTTTTAAAGAAAAGTCTGTTAATTCTTTTTTTCATTTAAAAATATTGTAATGAAAATATTATGTAACATTTCTTATTTACATAAAAATTAAGAGTAAACAATCTTTTCTTAAAACAATCGTTCACCAGAAAAAACTTTTTTGAAATTGTCAACACTGTTGTCTTCACAATTTTCAACACCGTGCATATAACGTTAGTGAAATACAGGTTTTGTTTTCTTCTTCTGTAATTTATCTTCTCTTATTCTATATTTTGTAACAAAAAATCTTATTTGATTTCTAATGTTACGCGTTCCTTCCAACAATATATCTCTGATGAGGCCTGGCTTCGCCGGGCAAAAACTTAATATTAAATAATGTTTTTAAAAACTACTCGACTAGTAGATTATAATGTCACTACATCGACAACCTACAGTTAACCTTGCTAGTCAAAAACCTTAACATCATTTTCAAATTTTATCTAGGTATTTTAGGTAGAGTTGCTGCAGCTTTATTCCAGGGTCTCGATACCTTGCTTTTTTTTCCACGTAAGAGCAACTTTCATCTATAAAAATGACACTTATACCCAGCAGATTAGTGACCACAGGTTACGACGAATCCACGAGAACAGGCCAGCAAAACAGTCGTGTTTCTCAAGGACATGGAGCGATCCAAGGATGACAGACGTCTGCATCTTTCTTCAAATTCCGTTAGCATGTTTTTTGCACATAAACACAGCTTTGAAGTTACAAGCCCTCAATAACTTCTCAACTCCGAAAGAAACGATCACAAGGACAATCATTTTATCTGAATATCTGAATTCTTAATACGTCACCTTCTTTTCCTTTTTCTCCACTGTTACGTTGTAGGCGGCCAGAACCGAGAATTTGATAACGAATATATTTTGTATCTTAAGGTCCTGGAGACCAATGTTAGGATTCAAGTGGACAGATGAAACTGCTGCCGAAAATTTGTAGTTTTAGTTAATTCGGTACTTTCTGTTTCGGACAATTGCTGCTATCTCCGTCGTAGCTTTCTGCAGGGCGAAGTCGCGACTAGCCCCATAAAAGCGACAAGGATTGTGTTAAAGCTCTTGTCGCGTGAGAAGGAAATCAGGATAGTATGCATTCAAGGTACTTAAGATGTGCAAGACATGCTCTGCACCTTTGGCTAGGCACATCTTGTAAAATGTGGCTACGGTATACTAAAGTGAAAATAAAACAATCTTGGCATTTGAAAATTTGATTCTTTGTAACTGTATAAAGTTGTAATAATCTAATAAAAGCCAAAGATAGCTCCTTTGACAAAAGCTAATCTTTCATATTTTTGTAAAAGCTTGTATGGATTTTCTTGTCTAGGAGCTGTTAGCAAATTTTTTCTGCACTCAAGTATGCCTAGGTATTAATAGGTCTCTTTTAGGTTAATATGTGTAATCAATGTGTGGATGAACCTTCAATCTTTCTAACAGGCATACGATAAGTCTATGAGAGGTTGAATCAAAAGCTTTCGGGTAATCAATCCTGAATATCTACAGGCAGCGCTGGTGATTCAGATAGCTGTAAAGAGATAATACAGCGTTCACAGACAAGTTATCAGCCTGTAGTTCTCTCGATTCGACAAGTCGCTTCCCTTTGATAGGAGTAAGGTGCGTCCTAACGCAAGCCGCTTTGGTATAGGCGTTCCGGATTTTCTGGTCCATCAGCAAAAAAGTTTTCGTCTCTCTGAGTTTTTTATCCCCCCTTCGTCAGTCATTCATGTATATAACGCCTTTGAAGTTAAAAGAGTGTCCCAAAGCTAATTAAAGCGGATAATATTTTCAGTTTTTTTTTTTCATTCTAGTGTTGGAATCTTGTAAGCATCTCTCCATAAGTATGTGCCTCTTGCGGCATAGGTGGATTTTTTTTTAGAAGCAAGGAGATCGCTCGTTTACCGTGTAATGGTGGATCCTCAGTTCTTGGTCGAACTTTCGAACCCTTTCCGCAAACGATCTACTATGTTTTATGTAGTTGATCACATACTAAAAATGTAACGATTTTCATTTTACTCATCCAATTTTCTTATTCAGATGATGCAAGTGTCTTTTGGTCTTTTGATCTATAGCCGGTTTTAGCCTCTGATTCAAATCAGCTGAAGCTCTTGCAACACTATAAGCTGAACAATTGATGGTCCGAAACTCGGATTTTTTCGAGATATCCTCACGCAGGGAGGTATCCATTCAGCCAGGTCTTGGGGGCTTTAGAGCAACCTAGATGTTAATGTTCCTACTTTACCTAAAATCGCAAAAATTTCTTAGTATCTGCCTGACTTCTGCGGTTGGAAAAGCGCTCTGCGTACATATTTTTTTTTCAGATGTAGACGGCTTGATGGTGCAAAGACTGGTGCGAAATATGCTGAGACTCTGGATTTTTCTGGCACCGCAGTGCCATAAAGCCTCCGTGAAGAGGGATAATTCTGGCATCGCAGCAGTCTAGTAAATCCTCCTTGAATTGATTTGTCCACTCAATGTAGGCATTTAGCCGGTTCCTCGTTGTGTTTCGATATAATTTATTTGTAGCACCTCGAGCTCTACGGTGACAGGCACTGTTTTCCGACCTTTTGTCGCATGCTGTGCACGTGCGATCGTTTTGAACTGCATCTACAACTTTTTGGTGATTTAGTGGTGTCATTGTTGTTTTCACAAGCAGCCAGATTATCGTGATAAGCTTGTGGTCTGAGTACTCAACACATGGGCGATTAGTTAGTGCTGATAAGGGCCGCTGGTAGTCCCGCTTGTTACTAATAGGAGGCCTCGATGTGAAGGATGACGAAGTTGCGAAACTGGAAAAGCAAATCTCACAGTGCGCTCGCTGAAGTAAACAAGAGATTCTGTTTTGTCTCGTGTGCGGCTTGGTAACACTTTTTTGCAGGGCCGTGTTAAGTCTCATGCTATGGTATTAATTTTGTAACAATGATTACAATGATAAATTATAAGCGGTCGCAGACAGTGGCTAAGAGATGGTCGCAAAGAAAATAACCCTAAGCGGGTCGTAGAGTATTTAGCCTTATTCTTGCATGCGGAAGTCTGCAATAATGACACGGCTAAGTCGAACTGTAGATTTAATTTGAATCTATCAAATTTCCAGAGCACCCGACAATGAATAGCTGAATGATGATTTGCTACTCTGCTTCAATGACAGCATTATTTTTGTTCACGCAGAGCGCTTTCTTAACCACTGCAGAAGCAAGCCGTAGACAAAGAGAAGGAAGCATCATTAAGATCAATTGCAGAGAGCAGGCTGCCATGTAACCCTCTTTGACATTTTGGTCAAGACCCTTGTAACTAGGTTTCGCGACTAGGTTTTCTCAGCCTCGGCAGCGAAATCATTTGATGACCTCTGTCTTCTTGTGTACTCTACATGACACTCATCCCATTCAGGATGTCATGTATAGAGCAGCTATGTGTCTAGCTCCTCACTCAGCTCCAAATTTGCATTTAGGTTCCCCCTGTCGATCTTTTTTGACACTCTAAACCCCAACAGCCCTACTGATGTTAAGGGAATGTATGGTTATATCCTCTGCAACGCCGACGACCTCAATGAGGATATCACTGTGTCTTTTTTTCCTGAAACCCAATATTATGAAACTAAGAGTGTACGACTTAACCTTGCTTTTGACGTTCTTTAAGACCTCCACATAGCTCGACCCCACTTCCGCACCGTTGGTTGGATTGAGATCACTTTAGAACAAGCGTGCCTGAAATATTCTTTGCTCTTAAGTGGCCTGGGTGCGAGTTTGATTCTTCTGTCCTCACTTTTTGGGGTTAAGGTTGCTACTGCAGTGGTGCAGTCTTTCAACTTCTTTGTTTTCCGTCAAGTAGCGCTCGGCGAAGGGGGACTCATGGTAAGCTTCCTCACTCTCTTTTCGTTATGGGGTGTGGAAGTGACGTGAGCATTTTCTTTCGTCTAAATTTCTTTCTGGCTACCTCCCGACATCCTATCTTGTTCTTTATTTTTTCAATCCTGCTTTTAAATTAGTCTTCTAAACATCATCAAAGGCTGCCAAATTGCTACCGCATTTAATCCATTCTTATCTCCATCTGCCAATGCCTATTTTTGGCCAACTCAATTCGAGTCCAAATTGGAAGTGACATGATTTTTTGCCAGTAACTAAAGTTTTGCATATAACCTAGTAATGTCTTTATTACAGACAGCTGAGTGTCTATATGGTCATTATATTTAATAAAGTCATTTTTCGTCATATGTAGGAAAACTAGTTAAATTCATTATGGGGATTGTTTTAACATATTTTAATATTCAAGCAAGGAAATCTATAATTCCAAAAAATCGAAACCACTACAGATTTTTTTATTATAATATTAGGGCGAGATATCATTTCAAAATAAGTGCAGAAAATTTTAGTGCATATGTTCACATTTAATTTCTGTTCAAAAGATCTCATGTGATTGCCACATATTGAAATAGATTTTTTATGATTGCCAGCGATTTCAAAGGATTTTCAGGTATTTAAAGGAATTTTAGGGATTTAAGCAAATTCCTAGATTATTAAGAAATTTGCAATTATTTTAAGAGAATTAAAAAAATTTCAGAATATGTGAAGAATTACATAGGATGTACAAGTATTTAAATAATTTTAAGTAATATTAAATTTTTTTAAAGGATTTTCAAGAATTCAACATATTTCAAAAACCTCAATGGATTAGAATATATTCCTATCAGTATTAAACAATTTCAAATTTAGGCTGATTTTGATGATTTTGATGAAATTACAAGTTATTTCAATGATAACAAGCAAATTTCCAGATGTTTGTTGCATAAAGTTTAATTCTGCAGAATTATTGGTTGTCAAAAGTTAACCATTTCCTTGTACTTTGTCCACTTTTCACAATAATTCCTTTAATATTTTTGTATTATTTATTCTGATATTAATTATAGTACTACGATAATTTGCCCATTATACCAACAAAATTATTAAAAATTCATTAGAAGAAAATCATTATAAGTTTGTACTGATATTCCTGTAATATTTTTTCGTAAGGATCCAATTTGCAGAATAGCAATTATTCGTATGCGCTTGCTGAAGTAGTTATGAACCTTTTTTATTTCTACAAAAATATTTAAGAGGACGACATGCTTGAAAAAATAAATAGCCTACAAAAGTTGTGCCAAATAAAAAAATCAAATTTCGGTGTGGTATATTTTTCCGAATGCTTTTCTTAAAAACATTGATAACAAGGTTCTATGTGTGTAAAAATTTTTCTCGTTTGATAAATTATTGATAGTTTCAAACTGTTTGTTGATCAACACTTTTGTTTAAAACTTTTATTCGCACTAGAATTACCTTGGCGATTATCAGCACCACTTTTCATCCCGAAATTTGCCAGAAAGTCCCTTTCTTTGGGCGGCAAACATAATGATATTTCTGTGAAAAAACAAAAATGATGTATAAATTTAAAGTTTTAAACATGTATAAAAGACAGTAAAAGTGCATTTCGATTATTTTATTTTTTTTCGTAATAATCGGTTACAGCCTACCTATAATTCGCGTTAGTAAATCACCCCCAAGAAAAAAATGCGAATATCTTCTTTTGTTGTAGATTGTACCATAATATTAACGAAATTGTGAAATTAATGTTTGCTATGTAATTCTAAGAGATAGCTAAATTTTTTAATTTAAATTTACTAGATACGTAAATTATTTAAAATTTTGTAAAAGAACGCAATTGTGAAACATTTTTTACTTTATTTACACAATGATAGAAGGGTATTATGAAACTGGTGAATCTGTTACATCACCTCTACTAATATAACTCATTTACCAGTGATTACTTTGATGTGTAAAAAATACCTTCACACACTTAATCTATTTTGTCTTATTTCATAATCACAATCAAAATTAAAAATCGTTATTTTGAAAGAAAAAAAGTGACGTGAAATTTACAAGGTTTTCACGTTGAAAACTAATCAAGGTGAGCCCTTAAAAATTTTCAATTACTATACT
>JAUELO010440217.1:0-14045 GCA_032357855.1 Amphibolips quercusostensackenii | reverse complement strand
TGGATAGTCTCTCTCTGTCGCATGAGGAGCAATCGTTATTCACCTGATGCTGCCTCAGCCCGGAAAAACATTGTGAATTCAAGCCAGTATCCTTGCAATCATGATATTGATAAAGATCTGGATCACATCCTGTCAGCATGCCCTCGTCTCGATAATATACGTGGCACCCTTATCATAGGTCTCTCTAAAACCTTAAAATGTCCTTTACCCTTTATTAGTTACCAGTTTTTAGTTAATCCCTTACTGCGAGTTAAGTCACACGTATTCAAATTTCTAAAAAATGCAAACCTAAAAATTTGACCTAATATATAACTTAAAAAACTGACTAAATAAAATTTTCTTTCTTACAAAAATTGTCAAGTTGCCGACCACGTACACTAACGCATTAGAAGTGGTGTTGTGGCACGGGTATAACCGATCAGGCATGTAGCGTGCTTAAGGTGCCCACTTCTGGGCACCACTGCGCATGGGCGCATATCCGCTTCTCTCTTCCCGAAGGGAAAAAACCTTTCCGTTCGTTTCAGATTATACTACTGGATCATATAAAATTCCAACACTAGTTCGTGACCGTATATACAAGGCTGCTGAAGGAAGTATTGTGCGTAGATCAGCCATTCGCTGTTCTTAAAGAAGAAAAAAAAGGAACTAATGCCCTCAATGGACCTGCGCAGCTGAAGAGGCACTATTGGCGAGGAATTTAAATTATCATCCCACACAGTACAAAGATGTTATCATTTACAGCTTTTAAATCTATTTCAAGTTGAAAAATTGGAAATTATCAACACATACCTTTGTGTAAAAATATTTATGTAATGTTTACAAAATATTTCATTGACTTAAAGAATTATGAAAACATATTATTTCCTTGATAGTAATGGTCAAGTATAGCATTAGAAAATTAATTTAATTATAAATCTTTGAAATTGAATTATTCTAAAAATACGTTACAAATAAAAAATAATTTTTGAGGGAAATATTAAAAAATAAAAAAATGTGTACTACAGATGCATGAAACCTAAACAAATCTGAACTTCATTCAATACTAAAAAAAATTTAGACGCTAAGAATTGTTACAATCGAACTTTTTTTTACTTAAACCCTTGCAAATTCTTAGTCCTTTTAGTAAATTCAATCGTTTAGAATTGAACAATTTTTAAATTGTCAATTATACATTCAGAAATTTAACAAGTTCAATGTTAGTTAGTTTTAAATTTAATAATTTTAGATTTCCATATTCTAAATTTGGTTTAAATTTTAAAGGCACAAAACTTTCTGGTTTCTTGAATTTTCCGAAATCGTAAAGTATCAAAATAAAAAACTTAATAGTTGCATACTTCCGAGTTTTAAGGGTTTGTAATTGTCAAACATATTTCACATGAACACCTCTAGGATATATAAAAAACAATAAAAAAGTAGAAAAATTATTTTTAAATTCGAGCCTTAAAAACCAGCACATTTTTGAACCAGGCATAGAATATTGAAACATTTTTTGTTTGAAAAATGTACCAAAAGTCCAAAATTTCAAGCTCAAATAAAAAAAATATATAAAACAATTTTTCGATTAAGCAATTAAATAATTTCTTTAATTTTCAAAAGTTTCAATTATAGGATTTTAAACTCTCGTGGTAAACGCAAAATTTTAAATTTTGTCCTATTATCACTTTAAAATTTTTTGATTCAAATGGTTGAATTTGGATAGGTACAATTTACATTTTCAAAACTGGTAATTTCTAAACAGTTAAATTTACTTAAACCAATAGAAATTCTTAAAGGCTTGTGTACAAAAAAGTTTTAATATCACAAAACCTTGTGACCAAATTTTTTTTAGTTCTAGATACAGTTCGGATTTGTTTACGTTTCAAGTTTCTGCAGTTTTTTTTAAATTCAATTTTAATGGTTTAGAATTGCACATTTTTACATTTTAAACGGTGAGAGTGAAGTTTGATTTATTTTTTGATCATAGAAAAATTTGTCTAATGAAATTTTATGTTACATCATAAATTTTTCAGCTAAGTAAAAATCAAGATGTCGAAAATTTCAAAAGCTTTTACTTTGAAATATTTAATTTAGTTTACAATCACAAATTGTTTAATTTTTATTGATTCAGATTTAAATTTCTTAAAATTCATAAGTTTATGCTTTTTCATCACACAATTTTGAATGCTTTTAATTAAATGTAATAGAATTTTCACTCTTTTGGATTTTACTTCATCAATTTTTAAAAATTATAATCTAAAAATATATATTTTTTTACGTTTTGAAATTGTGCTATTTTGACATTTAAATTTGAAATCATTCAGTTTCGAAATTCTCAAACTCAAAATAAAATTGTTGAATTCAAAACGCATCAAATGAGAAATAAAAAAATGTCAACTTCTTTACAAAAAAATTGTCAAAATATAAAAATTTTAGTTCAAAGGTTTTGAATTTTAAAAGCTTCTGTTTTGAAACTCTTCAAATTCAAAATCATCAATTCAAAATTATCTTTTAATATCGTCCTTTTTAAAAATTTTGCCTATCTAAAATATTTTTTAGTATTTTTTTAGAAGATTTTCAGTAGCCGATTTAGAAATTTCTTTATTAATTTATTATTTAATAACTAACTTGAGTTTTGTTTAAATGCATCTAGTTTTTTGAAACTGCTGATATTTATGTACAACATTACGAAGTCAGTAAATACGCTCCTTACAACAAATATCTAACTGGTAACCACACTTAAAACATGTGTTTATTATTATATTAAATAATTAATAAGTAAAAGTGGTACATTAGGATTGAATATATTCATTTACCATTTTTTTTCGATATAAGGTATTTCTTTATATCATACATAACTTTAATAAATAAATGCATATCCTAAGCATTTCACGTTGAACACTTTGTTCCTCGAATAAAGTTAATGATAAATTTGTCTGCGATAAAAAAGATGTTCATTTTTTTATATATGATATCAATTGCTTATTGTTGAAATAAATTTGATAAACAAATACAGATTTTCTTTAATCTCTAACAAGCAGATTGTCTTCCCTAGACCTAATTTTTTTTTAATTACTTGGTAAAATCTTTTTATTATAAGACTTTATTAGCGAACAATGATTGTTTATTTTGTAAGCAACTTTATAAACAAACCTACTAGTAGACTTCTTGTCAACAAATGGGTTGCGAAATCGACTGCCAATGACTTAAAAAGGTGCGTATTTATTAGGACACTTTGCTGAACGATAAAGTTTATTATTTATTTAAATATATTTAAAAAAATTTGCCCGTTCACGGGCACACTCTTATCGCGCTTCGCGCGCGGCTCGCTTTGCTCGCAAGTTTAAGCGCTTAGGTCGCGCAGCCGTCATAGCTCGCACTTCGCGCTTGATAATAAATTCACGTCGCGCTGTACGATACGCGCTCAGATAATTTTTGGTTCTGTGAAACGTTTAATAGTAACAAAAAAGTTGGATAAAAGTACCGCTTACGGCACGCGATAAGGTCGTCGCGCTTCGCGCTCCGAAATACATTAATCGTGCGCTTCACGTTCCGCGTTATTTGCTCTTTATATACAAATTACTAAATTTGTATTTGATTTCAAATTCAATATTCTAGAAAAAAAGATTAATTTCTAATAAAATTTTTAATACATCAAACAAGTGTTTATAATATTAGGAGAATTTTCAATCTTATAGTTAAATATCTAATAAAAAACTTAATTTTAAACCCACAATATTAAATTTATATAAAAAAGTTTTCATTTACAACAAAATAGAGGAATTTTCAAATAAATGGTTAAAGATTAAACTGAAGAAGATAAATTTTTAACCAAAGATGGATTAATTAGATATGCACATTAAAAAATTAATTTTTAACAAAAAATTTTCTATAAAATAATTAAATATAAAAAAAGAGTATTTTGACCTGAAATGATGAACCATGAACAAAAAAGATTAATGACCAATCAAGTAGTTTTACTTTCTACAAAGTGGTTGAAGTTCTATGAAAAAAAGATAAATTCCTAAATAAAATATAATGATTGATATTTCAGGCAACAAATATTTTCATTTTAATCTAAAAACAGCTAAATTCCGCCAAAAAGTTTTTTTTAACGCATACTTTTTGTTGATTCATTGTTTCTCGTACCTTGCGTCGTTTTTTCAAAACTTTAATTTTTTCATTGTTAATGTTTTTTTTTCACGATTAGAACAAAAACTACGCATTCTATCAAAAATAATTTATAAAAAATTTGTAGTTTTTTTTAGTTTAACAAATTTTGACTATTTATGGTCTTGTAGCTTGTGTCGTTTGTCTGAAAATTTAATTTTTTTTTAAAGCAGTTTTTTACGAATAAAGCAAAAACTGCGCGTCCTATCATAAAGTAATCTGTAACAAATTAGTAGATCTTTTTTAAGTGCAAAATGTTTTACTTCATCCTTTTTTTATCTTGTATAGCTTGACCCCAAAAAGGACTTTGTTATTTTTTATTATTTCTTGTGTTATCAAAATCTTTATTTTCAATTTTTCAAAGCGATTCAAAAAGTTGTTGCAATAATTTTGCGTAGTATTTAAAAAGCAACGTTTTTCTTTTTCTGATTTTTTCATGTCGTGCGTTATTTTGCTCTGAATTTTCATTTTCGTTTGTTTTTGTTAATTTTTCAAATGCTTTAACTTTGTTGCTTTGATTTTCATCGAATGAAATTATAGAAATAAATTGTTCTTTTTTTTCGTCCTAAAAGTATCTGTAAGCAGAATTTTTGAATCTTGAAAAAAAATTTTCCTAATAATTTTGAAAATGGTCTAACTTTTTTAATTTGTATGCAAAATGACTGGCTAACAAACTCAAACTTCAGTTTAAGACAGTTGGATAGTATACCAAAGGCCAACTCAAAAAAATCTACGGGCACAAAGAAGATCTCAAAATGTGTGCATTTCACAAAAACAGGGCAATGGGGTCAAATTTCACACAAATCTAATACCTTCTCTGATGAGAATGCGAAAACAATTTTGTAATTATACATTTTATTGCAACTTGTGTCGTTTTTTCATCAATTTAATTTTTGCAATTTTAACGTTACTTTTCACGATTTAGACAAAAAACAGGCATCCTAACGTGAAGTGGTTGTAAGAAAGTTGTAGATATAATTCAGGTGAAACATTTCATTAGTTAAAATGTTATTTTAGCTTGTGTCGTTTTTTCAAAAAGTTATTTTTTTCATTTTGAATGTAGTCATATGACAAAAACTTATAACAAATTTTTAAATCTTTTTTTGATGCACAATTTTTGTTCATTTATCTGTTTTCATACCTTTCATTGTTTCTCTAAAAATGTAGTTTTTTTATTGTCAATGTTATTTTCAAGAATAACACGAAAACTACACATCCTATCAAAACGTAATTCATAGCAAATTTGTAGCTGTTTTGCCTGAAAAAATTTTATCTTATTATTTGTTTGCAGCTTGTGTTGTTTGTCCAAAAATTTAATATGTATATTTAAATGCTTTTTTTACAAATAAAACAAAAACTGCACGTCGCATTAGAAAGTAAATAATGACAAACTTGGGGTTCTTTTTTGGGTACACAATTTTGGCTTTATCATCTCTTGTCGTATCTTGCATAGTTTGACTTAAAATTGGAATTTTTTATTTTTTATTATTTTTGTGCTATAACTGCAGTAATTGTTTAAATCAGAAAAAGTAATTAGGATAAATTGTTTGTATTTTTTTAAGCAACTTATAACCGTACACAGGATGTTTAAATATTGAGAAAAATTGGTCTCAAAAATTTTCAGAACGTACTTACTTTTTGAATTTTTATTTAAAATGGCTGTCTAACGAACTTGAACTTTAGTTTTTGACACTTAAAATAAAATACATAGGCTAATATAATGAATAATTTCTTTCGAAAAATATCGTGTTAACAGGCAGACAGACAGACATACATACAGACAGACATTCATAATCTTATTTCTTATGATGAAAAGAAAATCTATTTATCCTATCTAAAAATGAATGATAAAAAATATGCAGGCCCTCTTCAGGTGAATAACTTCTGTCTGCTAATTTTTTTTTAACCTTGTGTCGTTTAAAAAAAAGAAATAATTTTCACTGTTATTTTTTACGATTAAAACAAAAACGATGCATCCTATCAAAAAATTATTTTTAAAAAACGTGTAGCTTTTTTATGCGTGAGCAACTTTAGTCTTTTCTTTTCTACACAGCTTGTGTCGTTTGTCCAAAAATTGAATTTTTGAGACTTCTGTTAATTAAATTTTTTCCGTTCTTTGCGTCGTTTTCCCAAAAAAAGCTTGTGTCGTTATTCAAAAAATTATATTTTTTACGATTGAAACAAGAACTACGCTTTCCATTAAAAAATGATTCAAAACAAATATTTAGATCTTTTTTTGGTATACTTTTTACGATCCAAACAAAATCGAAGCATCGTATTAAAAAATAATTAATAAAAATTCGTAGCTTTTTTGCATGCACAATGACAGACAGGCACAGTCGTAAAACCTGTTTTTTCGAATTTAGGTGGTCTCAAAACGCAGAGATTTAAAGAAATTCGCAATAGTTAGTTTTTACATATAAAACTAATACCTTCTTATTATGATGAGAATGTAAAAACTTCAGTTTCATTTCCTCGCACAAATATTTTTCCGAGGATAATTATTATGGGTTTACAATGATTTACCTATGATGATTTTTCTACGCCACAATCACAAAAAAAAAATCATCCCTCTAGAGAATGTAGAACCCACACCTAATCTACGTGTACAGTTCCGGGGTTGAATTCTCATGCCAGGGATGTTATAGAACTTTATTGCTTAATTGTAGATCTTTTGAAAAGAGGTTATTTGTCAAATTATAATTAACAAATTTTTAAATGCTATCAGTTCTGAACATTTGAGACACGGGTAAAATAATTTATAGAATGATTAATTCCCGTACGTAAGATACCTGTCACGAAATTTCTTTTCTGTTGAAATTTCAATATTTTTATGGATGCTTAGTTTCTTTACGTATCTGGAAATCTTATCTGTCTCCACAAATTTCTGAAATTTGTATTTAATGATACTTTAAAGATAAGTCTAGTTTAATAGGTTCCTGTTATTCAAATATTGTTGGTCAAATACTGTTATATTCCAATTTGTAATATTTTTTAAATCTTTAATTAAATATTGTTCGTGCTTAAGGGACTTAGATGTACAACTGATAATAATTCAGGAATTATTTTTTTAAATGATATACTATACTTCAATAAACTACGCGAATATAAATTAGATACACTGTTATTCAATGCCATTACTAAAAAAAAATTTCGGAAGGGTATTTTAAGCGGCACACTTTCTGTTAACTATATTTTACATTACCATATACATAAGTTTTCGCTGTAATTACAAAAAATGACGATCGTTCATGCTCTGGTCTTTACCTTGACGGTAATCCTTAATTCCTCTGGTGAATATATGTTACTATACTATATTTATAATTTAAAAAATATTATCAGCTTGTATGTTTTTTGCAGTAAATTATTCAGAATAGTGATATAAGCTGCAGTAAGACCTAAAACATTTGAGTAACCTTTTATTAAATCATATCCATTTAGAAATCCTATACTTTTCTGTCAGTATATTTTCATTCGATTTATATTAAATATTATCTGTACAAGACTTGTATCATTTTCCTTGTATTAGAATCTAGAATACCTCTGTCAAATTCTATCTATTGTGTAATCGTAAGCTATTGTATTAACAGTTCGTGGCTAAAAATCTGTGAAATCCTTTCTAGACAAAAAATTATCAAGTCTTATGCTTCATTATTTTGTATATTTTTACCAAATCTTATCCTTTGCGTGATAGTTTACTTTTCGATCAAAAGTTTATCTTGTTAAAAAAATAAAAGAATTTTTGACAAGTAGAATTCGATAAAATGTTTTTCAATTTTGTAAATTGAGATTTGATAAATATTTGCTGCAAAAAAGGTTTGATAGAAATTCAACAAAAAACTGTTTTTACAAAAAGTAAAGGATCGACAATAGATAGAATGTGATAGGTATTCTCGAAATTTTGAGACATAGGATTTAGTAGAGTTGTAATGTGAAAATGTTTATTAAAAAAACATGCGCTTTTACAACGAATAGAATTAGATAAAAGCTTCCATGATTCTGAAAAATGAAATTTGGTATAATTCTTTTTATGTTTGAGATATTATTAAGTTTAAATGGATAAATCAACGTAGCCACGAAGCCTAAGGTTTTTTTCATCAAAATCATTCTTTTGAAATATCACCTTCAACTCATCAACAAATAAGGTAAATCATTTCTAAATTGTATCATAATTTAATTATTCAGGAACAAGTCATACCTAATAAATGTTAACTAAGGACACGAATAAATATTACGTGATTAATGAGTAATTATAAAAAGTGTTTAACCGTGGAATAGGAGCTTCTGCAAATCTAAGAATAAGAGATTCGTCGCGTGTGCTGATTTGTTATCCTTATTATCTGTTGCAAATTATTCATAGCTAAAAAAAATTTTTTTGGCTAGGATTTCAACCTGCGCACTTGCGCAAGCTTCGAAAAGTATCAGAGCTATTTATGAGAAGTAAAAGTATGTCTAAAACCAGAAAGCATATACATTGTATACAAGTACACAATACTGAATACCTAAATGTTAAAAATATTATTAAATTTAAATTTTTATTAGCAAATTATTGTTTTTTTTTTATTATCACTGCTGATTTAAAAATTAGCAACAGGGTATCTTTATTACACTTGAATACTTTTATGAGTGAAAATATTTTTGAGTCAATCTAAGGTATCAATTGATTAAGGAAATGTGTAAATACTATATAAATTTGCATGAATATCTGAAACAGTTACTTTTACATTCAATTCATAAAATATAAGTTCTTACTGACGAAATGTTGCGGACGCAATCAGCATAGAAGATTTTTATAGTTTTAGCAGTGACATGAATTTTGTGTCAGTATAAAGAATTTTTTAAAATTTATAATTCCTTCCTACATTTACATAGTTTAAACTGATTATGTGCAGCAATATTTTTGATTTTCAATTTATTATCGAAAAGTCAGCATGACATCAACTGTCACTTTTTGATGAAACAACAGTCTTAAAATTAATAAAGGTAAAAGAAAAATGTCACTACGGAAAAATTTAATGCTGCTAGCAAAGCGTGTTAGTTGGGTGTATTTGTAGATTATTATAAGTAATACAAAACCGTTTGTGGTTCAAAAGAATGTGATCGTATGTTTCTGCTTGAAGAGGTCAGTTCACAGTTCGAATGGTTACCTAATGGCGCTCCTATTCCTGGTGTTCCTCGTGGCGGCTCATCTTCTTCTTCTTCTTCTTCTTCTTCTTCTTCTTCTGGCAGGAAACATCGTCTTGCCAGACCTGATTCTCCAATCAGGTCTTCTTCTACCGAATTTATAACTTCACCTACCAGTATTCCTTCTTCTGACGGACATGAATATGGACTTCACGAACTTGAATTTATTCGACTTATTTCCTATAATAATCCGCATCGGCATTTTAAACTCCGAAGATTTACTTTTCCTGCAAATAAAGTAATTAAAATACTCGCAAAAGGAAAAGTTTATCAGCCAGTGCCAAGCGAAGAACAAATTGTATTATCAACAGCCGATGGCGACGTCTTTGCAATATTAGAGGGTAAAAATGTTCTTGCTGGAATATATACATACAATTCTCTCACTAATAATAGAGGACGCTCAAAAATCAACATGAGAAGCGGCACGATTACCCCATTGACCCCAGATGAAATCCAAGAAACTCCAGTAGGCCACAATCGCCCAATTTTGTATGGTTATAGAGTAGAGCACATAAACTGCAATAAGTGGTAGGTTACATACTTTTTAGAGGAAACTAGTTATTGTTATTGCAGATTTTTCAGTTCATTCTGTAGTTTATATATATATACCAGAAATATTCAGTATGCTTATTTCTATCGGTAGTCATGGCTGCCACACAATCACTAACTTCACTTTTAGTTACTTTTTTCTTAAATCCCTTTTAAGGGACCCACTTCAGAAAAAGTCACTACACAAGCTTAAAAAATCCATGAATACATTTCCGTCTTTCATCAAATTAAAACAACGCACACAAGGACTTATAAATTTTATAAACATATTCTTATTTTATTTTAATTAACTCTAGATTCTTTGCAATCCCCGTGAAATCCATTTGATACATATTCACTAATTATATTGGTACCCATTTATTCAAACTTAATAGGAATTTTTTTATGATAATTTTTTTTTTATTTATGAATTATTTGAATATTACCTTCACTTCTTATAAATTGTACTATAATCCTTTAAATTACCTTGAAATATTAAAATTTGACTCAAATTTCACTCAAAACAATGGAATGTGGAATTTAAAAATTTTTTATTTTATTCTGAATTTGTTGAAATTCAACTCGAATTCTTATAATTTTCCTTGCCTTCTCCTAATTGTAGAACTATTTTTCAAAAACTAGCCGCCACAATTCAAATAGTGAAAATAAAAAAATATTTGTAAATGCAATAAAATTTATTGATTGTCACAAAAAAGAGATTTGAACTATATTTGAAAAGTAATTATAAGTGCCACGATTGTGATATTAAGTGTCATTAAAAAAATGTAACTATTAGTACAAGTAAGTTTCTCAAATAAAAAAATAATTTCGTTGCCGCTATCTTCACCATAAAAAGTAACTAGTCAACTTGCATTTCTAGAGTAAACCACAATCCTCACACTATGAATCCAATTTCGAAAAGTATGAAACTAAAATATAAAGTGCTTGTGTTACAAAGTCGTCTTGAAACGAAAATATTTTTGACGATAATATATTTAAAATTGTTTACCTAGAATAATTTTCCATTGAAGAAGCCACCCTAATGTAGATAGGAAAAAATATTACAGTAAAGAAAGAATTTCATGAAATTAGTTGATTAGCAATTATTTTTGCTTCCAAGATGATTGATTTTTCATTAGACATTCTGCTACCAGGTCTTCTGCTGAGCTACTTTTTCGTGGCAGGTCTAGGTCCCCTGCTTCCAGGTGCATGGCTCCACCTGCCAAGCTTCCTTCTTCTGACGGACATGGATATGGACTCGACCAGCTTAAATTTCTTCTGCTTACATCTACTAAAAATCCGCACAAGAGATTTGAACTTCGAAAATATACTTTTCCTGCAGTTAAACCCCTTTTATTACTTCAAGGACGGAATCGGTATATACCCATTCCAGACCATGAACACATTGTATTATCAACATTCATAGGTGACGCCTTTGCAATATTAGAGAGTACTGATGTTTTCGTTGGAATTTATACATATATTCCTCACATTGGATGTAAAGGACGGGCAAAAATCAACATTAAAAGCGGTTTGATCACTTCATTAAGCCCAGATGAAATCAAGGAAACTCCAGTAGGCCCTAATCGTCCGATCTTAACCTACTTTAAAATACAACATGTAAACCATAATTCTCCACGTAAGTGAAAAAATGTGAAACTGAGAAAAATGTAGTGATTTAAAACCATCCTAAAATATTTAGATTAACATTTGATAACAAATAGCAATAAAAAGTCAACGTATTATTGTTCGCAAGGCTCTTATCTTTTGTCACTGCCTGAGCCAGTCCAGCGAATTTTGAGCACGCTTAAACTGCCAACAAAAAAATTGGTATAAACGGTCTAAAGGAGTTTCCTGTAAAGTTTTAGATCAATTGAAACATTGGTTAATGAACTAATAATGTTTTAATTTTACAGCACGATTGATTATCTCCTGCGTAAACTGCGCCCCGCTCAGCAAACCGTTGTTGCCCTAGAGCTAAGTGAGATCTGCCTCAGATTACTTTAGTGATTTTGTGCTCCAAAAACAGTAAAATATAAAAAAATCATAGTTTATAATCATTTTTCTTGCATAAAAATACTTAAACGCTGACACTTCTAGGGACATATGCTTTGTAACAGTCCTAATACAAAGAATCTGTACACGTTTCCTTCAAGGTATCCTGCGTTTTCGCTGTCTTACCTCCAAAATAATCGTTAAAATATTATATAATATTTTTTCACAGTTATATCTTAATATGTATTGATTAAGTTGTCAAAATTTTATAGTATAAATGCAGGGAGGGGTTTCATTTGAAAAAAACTAAAGTTAATTTCTAGAATAAATCTGCTGTTGTTTTAAGGAGGTAAGGATGAACTTTAACTAAAACGTCTTGTTAAATTAACCAGTAAATTGACCTATAATTATTTTTTGAGTCAAAGTAACAACTATTGTATTTTATGACTTTAATTAAATAATTAATATTCAACAATTTAAATCTGTGCCAAATATGGTATATCTACCTCAATTTTGTTATTTCATTTATATTATCAAGTTTAGTTATTATATATTTTTATTTCAATAAAATCAAAAAATTTAGCAAAAGTTATTCTTAATTATCACAAACCATTTAATTCAACTTAGAACAAGCCCTTACATTTTGTGTTTCAAATAAAAATTATCTGTATCTGCCCGGCCTCTGCTGCGTAGTTCCAACTAACGCTGTAGTAACGCCATACCGACCGTGCTGCAGCCTACGCGGAAGAAAATCAATCGCACCAAAGAATGGAAATACCAACAGTTTAACAAATAATATTTCAGTTGAGCTTAATTTTTTTACAAAATTTTTTTGCACCTTCCTGAATAGTTTTCACACTGAGTGTGAAACATATTGAACATAAGCTAACTTCATCGATGGCAGGAGATGATAGAGTAAACTTCTTATGAATTTCATCACAAAACAATTTTTCATAAATAATTCAAAAACTAAAAAAGTAACAATTTTTCTATTGAGAGAAAAAACTGTGTAATTAAATTCCCAATGCGGATATGTACTAAATAATAAGAATTCGAAATTTATTTTTAAGTGCTCAGGGACTTCCCCACTCCAAAAAAATGATTTTATATCTCCTTTTTGCATGTAGAGCGAGATTTGAGCACAGATGTATAAAAACTGAAGTTTAAAGCAACAACAACTATAATTTGGTGATTGCCTAAGCCGAAATTTAAGCCCTACTTCAGCTCTGCATGATTCCAATTAAGGCCTCTTTAGTCCTGCTTAGCCCTGCACGTCCCCTTTTGAATCTCGCTGGACCAACTTTTCTCGATTACGTCCTGACAACCTATGTACTGTTTTCATATAAGGATAATTCAACTATTAAATATAATCACATATTTATTTTAATTATTTAATTAACTGAATTTGTTAATGTGCATAATAAAAACTTTTATTGTACATAAGGCCAAACTTTCGTTTCGTTGCGATACGTTATCCAAAAAATCACTAAATCTTTGTTTCCTTTTTGTTACGTTGTAACAGACCAAAGAAAAATTAAAAACCTAATTTTCATAATGTCATTAAATCAAAAATCAAAACAAAATTGTTATAGCTTCATATATTACCCGTCTGGCTCTTAATAGTTACATAACATGCAAAATAGGGTAATCCAAAAAACGCTTTTCGAGCAACAGGGTAAGACATTCCCTCAAAAGTTTCCATTTTTGGAAAAAGAAAATCTGTACTTTTTTGAAATTCGAATATTAACACGTGCCGACGGGCACTTCAAAATCTGATTTCATTACATGGAGAAATTTTGGATTTTCGAAAAATTGAACTCATACTCCAGTGTTTGATCGAAACGTGCCAAGTTACTTAGGGCTTCTTACTTGCTTACAATTTCATTTTTTTACAGAATTTTCCTAAACACTAACCTTTAAAAAATTTGCATATATCCATACCTTATCTCTAACACCGCTTGCTCTTATCGCCTTGCCTTTCTAGCTTTGCCTCGCCTCGCACGTATATCCCTACTTTTTAGTTTTGCCTCGCATTGCCAAACTCTTGTACTGCAGCTCATACCTAATAGTTATCTACTATTTGAAATACAAGACTATTATACGAGGGTGGATTGATAAGTTTCCGGCCTGACCAAGAAAAACAACGTTTTAAGAATTTTTTTTTTTTATTTCTCAACATAATCTCCTCCAAG
>JAUELO010440013.1:0-14048 GCA_032357855.1 Amphibolips quercusostensackenii | reverse complement strand
ACATATAGAAGTTCTATGAATATATATTTTTTTATGAAATTTGTTTATAACAGTGAAATTTTTGCTTTAATAATTTATTCTTATGATATTTGTGTCTGTGCATCAATTTTTATTGATTTGTTTTAGACTTTACAGGTTTACACTAAGATAAAAAATAACACAATGAAAAATCTGATTTTTTTTATTTCTTTAATAACATAAAATCTACCAAAAAATTAAAATTGAAATTAAGTCTCATAGAATTGATGTGGAATTTCATCTAGAGAATTTTTTTTCTTTAAACTTTAAAATTGGCCGAAAATTACGATCTTTAGCTTAATTTGTCAGCAAAAATCCATTAAGGCACAACTGCGCGTGGGTCAGGGAAAACCTGAAAATGAGGGAAAAGTCAAGAATTAAAAAAAAACATAAAGAAGTCAGTCAATTTCTGAAAGAGAAAATTTGATTGAATAAATGTCCATGATAATAAATTTGAAATTTTTTAATAATAATTAATTTTAAATAACATTTTTTTAATCATTTTTAAAATTTAGAACATATTTTAGCTTTAATTTTCAACTATATTGACAAAAAATTAACTTTTTTCGTCAAAAATTAAATTTTGATGACGAAACTTTATCTTTTTGATTGATATTTCGTTTTTCTCTGCTAAAAATTAATTTTTTAAAATAAAAATTTGACTATGTCAGTTTAGTTAAAAATTCATTACTTTAGTTGAAAATTAATTTTTGAAGTAGGAAATTAATATTTGCGGGCTGAAGATTAGCTGTACTTTTTTGGTTCAAAGCTTTTGTTGCAAATTCATAATTTTACATATCAATTAATTTTTCTTGTTAAAAATTTGTCTTTTTTGGTAGAAAATTAATCTTCTTTATTAAAAAATTTGTATTCATGGTGCAAAATTCATCTGTTTGGATAAAAATTCGACTATTTTGTTAAAAATTAATTTTTTTTAGTCGGAAATTATTATTTTTGTAATTAAAATTTAATTTTTATATTTTTGGTCAAATATTCTTTTTTTTTAGCAAAAAATAAATTTTCTTTGTTAAAAATTTGTATTTCCGGTAAAAAATTGATCTCTTTGGTTGAAAATTCGACTATTTTGTTAAAAAATTCATTTTTTTCAGGTAAAATATTTTTTATTGTAAGGGCAACTTCTCGATTCTTGACGGAAAATGGATATTTTGCAGTTAGAAACTCAACTGTTTATTAGAAAACTTATATCTTTTATTGAGAAATCTACTTTTTTGGTAGAAAGTCAATCTTCTTAGTTAAAAATTTGTCTTTTTGGTGAAAAATCCATCTTTTAAAGTTTAAAATTTAACTATTTAGTTTAAAATTCGACTATTTTGTTAAAAATAATCCTCTTTTTAGTTGGAAATTATTTTTAACAAATAAAAATTGCAATTTTTCCATTTTTGGTGAAATATTTCTTTTTTTTTAGTAAAAAATTATTCTTCTTTGTTGAAAATTCGTGTTTTCGGTGAGAAATTCATCTCTTTGCTCAAAAATTCAACTATTTTGTTAAAAATTCCTTTTTTTTGTGTCAACTTTTTTTTATTGAAACTTAAACTTTTCCATTCTTGATAAAAAAATTTTTTTTAAGCTGAAAATTTAATTGTTTATTTAAAAATTTAAATCTTTTATTGAAAAATCGACTTTTTTGGTATAAAATTAATCCTCTTAGTTTAAAATTTGTCTTTTTGGTGAAAAATTCATCTTTTAGAGTTTAAAATTCAACTATTTGGTCAAAAATTCGATTATCTTGTTAAAAATTATTTTTTTTAGTTCAAAATTATTTAAAAAAAATTAAAATTGTAATTTTTTCATTTTTGGTGAAATATCCCTCTCTTTTAATAAAAAATCAATCTTCTTTGTTCAAAATTTGAATTTTCGGTAGAAAATTTATCTCTATGGTTAAAAATTCGACTATTTTGTTGAATATTAATTTTTTATCTAAACTATTTTTTATCAAAGCTCAAATTTTTCATTCTTAACGAAAGATAGATATTTTTCAGTTAAAAAATTAACTGTTTATTTGAAAATTCATATCTTTTATTGAAAAATCGACTTTTTTGGGAAACAATTAAACTTCTTAGTTGAAAATTTGTCTTTTTGGTGAAAAATTCATGTTTCAAAGTTGAAAATTCAACTATTTGTTTAAAAATTCAAATATTTGTTGAAAATAAAATTTTTTTGTTTGAAATAATTTTTTTTGTATCAAAAACTTTTTTTTTTAAATTGTGATCTTAACTTTTCCACATTTAGGGAAAAATTGGTATTTTTTTGGGAGAAAATTCAATTATATTTGCTTTCAAATTCAAATGTTTTGTTGAAAATTTAACTTTTTAATTAAATATTCAGATATTTTGTTGAAAATTAAGTTTTTTATCAAAAATTAGTTTTTTTTGTTTGGAAATATTTTTTTAAATTGGAATCTTAGCTTTTCCAGTTTTTGTAAAATATTGACCTTTATTATTGAGAAATTCAACTATTTGTTTCACAATTCAAA
Organism: Amphibolips quercusostensackenii; assembly: GCA_032357855.1. Lineage (NCBI taxonomy): Eukaryota > Metazoa > Arthropoda > Insecta > Hymenoptera > Cynipidae > Amphibolips > Amphibolips quercusostensackenii. The sequence continues at coordinate 11,536 of JAUELO010440013.1, read as the reverse complement.
TATTTTGTAGGAAATTAAATTTCTTTCTTGAAAATTAAATTTTTTTGTTAAAAATATTATCTTTTTTTGTTGAAAATTAAGCTATTTATGTTTTAAAATTCATGTCTTTTTTGTTGAATATTAAACTATTTTGTTTAAAATTAAAATATTTTTAAAATTTCGTTTTTTTGGGTTGAAATTCGTTGTTTTTGTTTAAAACTATTTTTTTCAAATTGAAATCTTAACTTTTTCATTTTTAGTGACAAATTGATCTTTTTTAATTAGAAATCCAACTGCTTCAAAATTCATGTGTTTTGTTGAAAATTTATCTTTTTTGGTAGAAAATTAATCTTCTTATCTAAAGTTTGTCTTTTTGGTGTAAATTCATCTTTGCTGGTTGAAAATTCAACTATTTACTTAAAAAAATTAAAATATTTCTTTAAAATTTCTAATATTTGTTAAAAAATTTAATTTCTTTTTGTGAAAATTGTTTTTTTTTTGTTTAAAAAACTATTTTTTTAAATTGGGATATTAACATTTCTATTTATGGGGAAGAGTTGATCTTTTTTATTTGAAAATTTAACTATTTTGCTAAAAATTCAAATATTATGTTGAAAATTAGGTTTTTTTTTTAAATTTTGTTGTTTTTGTTCAAAAATATAGTTTTTTTTCTTTTCTAAATTGGTAGTAAAATTAATCTTCTGTGTTGAAAATTTAACTTTTAGTGAAAACTTAATTTTTTTTTGGTTGTAAATTCTTCTATTAGTTGAAAATTCAAGCAGTTGTTTAAAAATTAAATTTTTTTTCAAAAATTTGTTTTTTGTGTTGGAAACTATTTTTTTAAAATTGTGATCGTAACTTTTCCATTTTTGGGAAGCATATTCTCTTTTTTAGTTGAAAATTTAACTATTTGGTATAAAGTATAAATAGTTCAAAAACGTGTTTTTTTTAAATGAAAGTTTATTATTTTTTGTTTCAAAATATTTTTTTTTTAATTAAAATCTTAGCTTTTCATTTTTTGTAGAATATTAACCTTTTTAGTTAGAAATTACAATATTCGTTTCACAATACATGTAATTTCTTGAAAATTCGTCTTTTTTGGTAGAAAATTAATTTTGTTATATAAAAATTTGTCTTCTTAGTGGAAAAGTCACCTTTGTTGGTGGAAAATTCAATTATTTAGTTAAAATTTATATATTTTGTAAAAAATAACATCTTTTAATAAAAATTGAAACTCTGTTAAAATTTTTTTGTATTGAAAACTATTTTTTTCAATTTTTGATTTTATTCTTTTCAGTTTTGGGGGAAATAATTACATTTTTAGTTCAAAATTGAACTATTTTTGTTTCAAAATTCATGCCTTTTTTGTTGGCAATTCAACTATTTGGTTAAAAATTCAAATATTTAGTTGAAAATTAAGTTTTTTTTTGTTAAAAATCTGTTACTTTTGTTTAAAAATTTTTTTGTACTGGAAATCTTAGCTTTTTCATTTACGGTGTAAAATTTATATTTTTTAGTTAAAAATTCAACTATTTTTGTTTTAAAATTCATGTATTTTGTTGAAAATCCGTCTTTTTTGGTAATAAAATTAATCTTTTTCGTTGAAAATTCATTTTTTGTGAAAAGTTATCCCTTTCGTTCAAAAAATTCTACTTTTGGTTGCAAATTCAAATATTTGTTAAAAATTATTTTTCTTATTAAATTTTTTGTTTTGTTTTGTAAGCTTTTTTTTTAAATTGTGATCTTTGATTTTTCATTTTTAGGGAAAATATAATGTTTTTTAGATGAAAATTCAACTACTTTTGTTTCTAAATTCATGTCTTTGTTGAAAACTCAACTAGTTGGTTTAAAGTACAATTATTTGTGTAAAAAAATTTTTGTTTAAAAAAAAATTCATTTTTTCTGTTTGAAACTTTTTTTAAAAATTGGAATCTTAGCTTTTCCATTTTTTGTGAAAAATTGAAGTTAATATTTTTTAGTTAAAGTTCGTCTTTTTGGTGAAAAATTCGTCTTTTTTGGTTGAAAATTTAACCATTTGGTTAAAAAAAATCAAACAATTCTTCAAAATTTAATTTTTTTGTTGAAAATCAAGTTTTTGAATAAAAATTCGTTTTTTTTGCTTGAAACCATTTTTTTCTCAATTGGAATTTTAGCTTTTTCATTTTCGGTGCAAAATTGACTTTTTTGGTAGAAAATTAATCTTATTTGAAAATTTGTCTTTTTGATAGAAAATTCATCTTTGTTGGTTAAAACTTTAACTATTTAGTTAAAAAATGAAATGTTTTGTAGAAAATTTAATTTTTCCTTGAAAATTTGTTTTCTTTGAATAGAAAACTATGTTTTTGATTTGTGATATTAACTTTTCCATTTTTGGGGGAAACATTATCTTTTCATGTTGAAATTTCAACTATTTCTGGTTTAAAATTCATGTCTCTTTTGTTGAAAATTCAATTATTTGATTAAAAATTCTAATATTTTGTGGAAAATTAAGTTATTATTAAAAATGCGTTTTTTTTTGTTCAAAACTGTTTTGTTCAGAATTAAAATCTTAGTTTTTTTATTTGTAGGGATGAATTGATTTTTTAAAGTTAGAAATCCAACTATTTGTTCCAAAATTAATGTATTTTGTTGAAAACTGATCTTTTTTGGTAGAAAATTAATATTTTTATTCAAAGTTTGTCTTTTTGGTGTAAGATTTATCTCTGTTGGTTAAAAATTCTACTATTTAGTTACGAAAAATCGAATATTTGTTCAAAATTTTTGTTGTTAAAAATTTGTTTTTTTTTGTGTTGAAAGTTATTTTTTTAATTTGTGATCTTAACTTTTACATTTATGGGGAGAAGCTTATTTTGTTTTTTAAATTAACTATTTTGCATTCAAAATTCATATTTTTTATTAAAAATTTAACCATTTCATCAAAAATTCAAATATTTTGTAGAAAATTAAGATTTTTATTGAAAATTCGTTTTTTTTTTGTTCAAGACTATTGTTTTAAATAAGAATCTCAGCTTTTTCATTTTTAGTGCAAAATTGACCCTTTTAGTTAGAAATTCAAATATTCGTTTTACAATTCATTTACATTTTTTAAAATTCGTCGCTTTTAGCAGAAATTTAATCTTATTATAAAATTTGTCTTTCTGATGGAAAATTTATCTTTGTTGGTTAAAAGTTCAACTATTTAGCTAAAAATCCAAATATTTGGTAGAAAATTAAACTTTTTTGTTAAAAATTTGTTTTTTTTGTATATAAAACTATTTTTTTGACTTGTGATATTAACTTTTCTATTTTTGGGGGAAAAATTATCCTTTCATGTTGAAAATTCAACTATTTTTGTTTTAAAATGCATGTCTTTTTTGTTAAAAATTCAACTATTTAATTCGAAATTCCAGTATTTTGTGAAAAATTAAGTTTTTTATTAAAAATCTGTCTTTTTTGTTCAGAAATATCTTATTGAAAATTAAAATCTTATTATTTTTTGGTGATAAATTTTCTTTCTAGTTAGAAATCCCACTATTTGTTTTAAAATTAAGGTATTTTTTTAAAATTCATCTTTTTTAGTAAAAAATTAATCTTCTTATTTGAAGTTTGTCTTTTTGTTAAAACATTTATCTTCGCTGGTTAAATATTTAACTATTTAGTTGAACAAAATCAGATATTTGCTAAAAATTTTTTTTTGTTGAAATTTTTTTTTTTGTGTTGAAAAATATTTTTTTAATTTGTGATCGTAACTTTTACATTTATGGGAAAAAGTTTATCTTTTTTATAAAAAATTCAACTATTGAATTAAAAATTCGAATATTTTGTAGAATATTAAGATTTTTATTGAAAATCCTTTTTTTTGTTAAAAACTATTTTTTTTAATTGGAATCTTAGCTTTTTCAATTTTGGTGAAAAATGGACCTTTTTTAGTTGCAAATTCAACTGTTTCTTTTACAGTTCATTCACTTTGTTCAAAATTCATCTTTTTTGGTAAAAAATTAATCTTCTTATTTAAAAATTTGTATTTTGGTGGAAAATTCATCTTTGTTGATTAAAAGTTCAACTATTTAGTTGAAAATTTAAATATTTTGTAGAAAATCAAATTTTTTTGTTAAAAATTGAATTTTTTAGTTGAAAATTTAATTTTTTTGTTACAAATTTGTTTTCTTTGTATAGAAAACTATTTTTTTTCATTTTGAATGTTAATTTTTTTATTCTTGGGGGAAATACTATTTTTTTTAGTTGAAAATTCCACTATTTTTGTTCCAAAATTCATGTATTTTTTATTAAAAATTCACTTATTGGGTTGAAAATTCAAATATTTTGTTGAAAATTAAGTTTTTTTTGGTTAAAATTCGTTGTTTTTGTGCAAAAGTATTTTTTTAAAAATTGGAATCTTAGCTTTTCTATTTTTTTGTGGAAAATTGATCTTATTTAGTTAAAAATTTTATTCAACTGTATGTTTTAAAATTCACGTATTTTGTTGAAAATTTTTTTTTTCTTGGTAGAAACTTAAGTTTGTCTTTATGGTGAAAAATTTATCTTTGTTGGTGAAAAATTCAACTATTTAGTTAAAAATTCAAATATTTGTTTAAAAATTTAATTTTTTTGTTAAAATTTAAATCTTTTGGTTAAAAAATTCAAATATTTTGTTGAAAATTAAGTTTTTAATAAAAAATTTGCTTTTTTCTGTTCAATGCTATTTTTTCTAATTGAAATATTTGCTTGTCCAATTTGTATGGAATATTAAACTTTTTAGGCTAGCTTCAAATATTTATTTCCCAATTCATGTAATTGGTTAAAAATTCGCCTTTTTAGTAGAAATTTAATTTTCTTATTCAAATTCGTCTTTTTAAAAGAAAATTCATCTTTGTTGTTAAAAGTTCAACTATTTAGTTGAAAATTAAAATTTTTTGTAGAAAATTAAATATTTTTCTTGAAATTTCAATTTTTTTAAAAATTTTTTTGTTATAAATTAAATTTTCTTGTTTGAAATTCCTTTTTTTTGTGTTGAAAACAATTTCATAATTTTTGATCTTAACTTTTACATTTATGAAGGAAGTTTATCTTTTTTGTTGTATATTCAACTATTTTGTTTCAAAATTTATGTCTTTTTGGTTAAAATTACACTATTTGTTAAAAAATTCAAATATTTTGTTGAAAATTAAGTTTTTTTGTTGAAAATTCGTCATTGTTTGTAATAAAATTAATCTTCTTATTTAAAAATTCATCTTTTTGTAAAAAATATATTTCTTTGGTTGTAAATTCTACTATTGCTTAAAAACTCAAATATTTTGTTAAAGATTGAACTTTTATCTACAATGTAGGTAAAAAATTCCAGTGTTTTGTCAACAATTGAGCTATTATTGAAAATATAATTATTCTGTTGCGAATTCAATTATTTTGTTCAAAATTTATCTTTTTGGTCGAAATTTTTCCTGAAAATTCGTCCTCGCGTATTGAAAATTCATATTTTATGGTAGAAAAGTAATCCTTTTTGGTTGAATCAAATAAATAAATTTAAAATCGCGTTATTTCGTTTATTGAATTAAAGTTTAAAATTTTTTTAAACAATAAATAATAATTCAGGTTCCAAAAGCCTTTAACATGAAACGATTCCTAATGAGGCAAAATGAAAAAAAAAAGGAAAATATTTCAAATAGAATTAAAAGAAATTAAATTTGTATAATTTTTTAGGAAAAGCATTCCAAATTCAATAATTTGAGATTAGACGTGTTTTAAATTAAAAGATTTTTAATCAAAAACTCTCAAAATTAAAAAATGTTAGACGACAATTTCAAAAATTAAAAAAAAGCGTTATAAAATAGAAGAATTTCATTTTGGATTAAAGAATATCGAAATTTAATGACTTTAAAATTAAATCATCAAAATACGACAATTTCAAAACAATAAAAATTAAATATTTTTAGATTAGAATTTTGAAGATTGGGTCATTCGAAATTGAGAAATTTTAAATTAAAATAATTTTTAACTTGAAGCGCTTAAAATTTAAAAACTAATCTGAATGATTCAAAATTTTTAAAATTAACTGATTTCTGGATTTACAATATGTTTTAGCCTTTTTTTAAATAAAAACTTTTTTTTTTAAAAAACATTTTTAAATTAGCTACAATTTTCTGTAAATTTTATATCAACATGTTGGAATAGTTCATTTAATTAACTATTTATTTTAGTAATGGTAGTAACTCAATATGAATTGAACAATGAAAATTATTTTTAATGCAGTTGATTAATTTTTGTTTTTCATACCTAATTTAATTTTGAAAGCATTCTCCGAGGTAATTGCTAATCTAGACCAATTGTCGTAAAAGATGTCGTAAAAGCACTTTAAAAAGAGATTGTACTCAGCAATAAAAAATATGTTATCGTTTATAACCGTGACTCCCTAATGTACTAAAATTTGATATTTTACAATTTGATTTATAAAAAATATAAGAATTTAATATACACAGATCATTCTTAGTAATATCTTCATACCAGAAAAAAATTATAGGTAGCGCTAATATTTCTAATTTTTATTTTAAATTACTGACCAATATTTTAAAAAAATAACACTTTTTTCAAGCCCTAATTTACGTGACGTGATATTAAAGTCATGAAGTCAGTCCCACAAAAATTCGATGTGATATTAAATTTATAACGTCAGTCCCACCAAACTTCAATGTAAGATTGAAGTTCCAAAGTCAGTCTTACCAAAATTCGATGCGATATTGAATTTATAACGGCAGTCCCACCAAACTTCAATGTGCCATTGAAGGTATAACGTCAGTCCCACCAAACTCAAATGTGATATTGAAAAACAACGTCAGTCCCACTAAACTGTAATGTGATATTGATTTTATAAGATCAGTCCCACCAAACTTCGATGTGATATTGAATTTATAACGCCAGTCCCACCAAACTTCGATATGATATTGAAGTTATGACGTCAGTCTCTATTTGCTTTATCTCTTTACAGTTTTGTTGATCTTGTGCATTTATTAATAATTACAGTAATTATGTGTTTTTATTATTTAAAACTATTTGTAACTTCTATAACATTTTTAAATAATAATAACTTAATAATCAATATAAATAATAATTTGATTTGATATAATTTATTTATCAAATTTATATATTTAAATTTAGTTATGATTGTATTATTTTATTTAATCTTCTTTAGTGTTTAAAAATAATATTTTTTTAACAGGTGATTTGAAAAAAATAGGTGTTTGCATTCTTTTGCCATGCAAGCAAGTCAAGACAGTTCAGTTTATCTTTACTTTGTTTCAACAGTAAGAATACTGTAAACATTCATATTTTATCAAATCATCAGACTATAAATAAACCAAGGTAGTTCAATTTTTACACGAAAATATGAATTTTAAACGAGGAGATTAATTTTCTACTGAAAGACGAATTTTCGCCTGAAAACATAAACTTTCAATAAAATAATATCGATTTTGAGGCAAAGATGAAAAAGTAAAAATTTGCAGTTAAGAAAATGAAATCAAAATAAATAAAATTAATAATTAATAATAAAAAATATTAGGTTTGGGATTTATTAATAATAAATCAGTTAATTTTCAAACGAAAAGAAGAATTTTCACAAAAAAAGTTGAATTTTTTACTAAAAAATATAAACGTTTAACAAAAAAATTCATTTCTAACCGAAAATAAGACTTTTCAGTTCGAAAATAAAATTTTTAACATTAAAGTTCATTTTAACTAAATAATGAAATTTTTAACTAAAAATAAGGCTTTTTAACTAAGAAAACAAATTTTTTACTAAAAAAATGAATTTTTAAAGAAAAAATGTAACTTTGTAACAAAAAAATTTTATATTTAACCAAATAATTAAATTTGAACCAAAAATGAGACATTTTAATTCAGAAGATTAATGTTCTACTAAAACATACATTTTCAACTACAAATTAAATAATGAAATTTTCAGTTAAAAAAATTAATTTTTGAAAAAACAGTTAAATTTTTAACCCAGAAATATAAATTTTAAAAAAACGTCAATTTTCAAAAAAGATTGAAAACATAAAAAAAATTTTAACAACACAGTTGCATTTTTAACTAAAAACAGATTTTTTAATCTAGAAAAAAAAACAAATTTTAAACAAGTTGTAAAATTTTCGAGCCAAAAAGACGAATTTTCTACAAAACATTTGAATTTTCAACCCAAAAATATAAATTTTGTACACAAAAGTTTAGTTTCAATTAAAAAGTCATTTTCAACAAGAAAGTTAATTTCCAACAAAAAAGATCATTTTTAGACAATTAATAAAATTTTTGACCAAAGATATGACTTTTCTACCAAATAATGAATTTTTAAGAAAATGTCCGAATTTTCCACTAAAAAGATAAATTTGCAACCAGAAATTAAATAGTTAAAAAATTAATTCTCAAAAAAACAATGGCATTTTTACCAAAAAAAGAATTTTTAATCGAGAAACAAAACAAATGTTAACCAATCGTTAAATTTTCTAGTCCAAAAGATGAATTTCTTACAAAACGGTTGAATTTTTAAACCAAAAATATGAAATAAAAAAAAAATAGATAATATTTAACCAAATAGTGAAATTTGCAACCAAAAGTATAAGTTTTTAACTAAGATTGTTAACTTTTTACCTAAATGAATTCTTAACAAAAGCTGTAAATTTTTAACAAAAATGTTAAATCCTTGATAAAAGCAAATTAATTTTTAACCAAATAATAAAATTTTAAACTAACAATTAGACATTTTAACCAGAAAATATAAATTTTGAACAGAAGAATTTATTTTTATTCAATTATCAAATTTAAAAAAATGTTAATTTCTAACATATATAATAAAAAGATGAAATTTTAAACTAAAAATATAAATTTTCAACAAAAAAGTTTTTTTAAGCAAACAATAAAATTTAAACCAAAAATAAGAATTTTCAACCAAAAAAAATTATTTTTCGCCATAATACGAATTTCCAATAAAAAGCACAAATTTTAAACCAAAAATTAAAAAGCGAAATTTTTAGTTAAAATAATTAATTTTCTACAAAACAGTTAAATTTTCAAACTATACTTATAATGTTTTAACAAAAAAGTTAATTTTCAAATAAATAATAAAATTTTTGACCAAACATACGACTTTGCGGTTCAAAAAAATAAATTTTAATTACAAAAATTTATTTTTAACCAAACAATAAATTTTCAACCAAAAATAAGACACTTTGAGCCAAAAGCATAAACTACCAACAAAAAAGTTTTTTTAAGCCAAATGATTAAATTTCAACATAAAAAAAATTTTTTAAACAAAAGCATTAACTTTCTCCCAAAACATGAACTTTTAACTAAAAATTAAATAGTAAAATTTTTAGTATAAAAATTTAATTTTCAACAAAAATGTTGCATTTTTAACCAAAAAGACGAATTTGCTACAAATAATTTGAATTTTCAAACCAAGAATATAAATTTTCACTAAAAAAGTTAATTTTCAACATAATGATTATATTTTCGACAAAAAATATAACTTTTCTACTAAAACATGAATTTTCAACTTAAAACATAAATTCCCAAATGAAAACATAAGTTTCCAAATAAAAATTAAATAGCATAAAAAATTATTAAAAAAAAATAAATTGCATTTTTAACCAAAAAAGATTTTTAAATCTGAAAAGAAAATTTTTTAAAAACATTTTGTTTAATTTCCAAGCCAAAAAGACGAAATAGTTGCATTTTTATACCAAAAATAAAACTTTTCAATAAAAAAGTTAATTTTCAACCAATAATATGACATTTTAACAAAGATTATTATATTTCTACCAAAAGAATTTGTAACAAAAAATTTAAATTTACAACAAAAATGCTGAACCCTCAACCAAATCAGATTAATTTTCAATCAAATAGTAAAATTTTTAACCAAAAATAAGTCTTTTTAACCAGAAAATATAAATTTCGTACAAAAAGTTCATTTTTAACCAAATAATACTATTTCTAATCAAGAAGGAGACTTTTCAACCTTAAAATATAAATTAAAAAAAAAAATTAATGTCAAATTAAATAGTAAGATTTTCAACCAAAAATAAGACTTTTCAAGCAGAAAATACAAATTTTTAACAAAAAAGTTGTATTTAAAGAAACCATATAATTTTAACCAAAAATAAGACTTTTTAACCCGAAAACATAAATTTTAAACAAAAAGTTCTTTTTAACCAAATAATACAATTTTCAAGTCAAAATAAGACTCTCATATCAAAACATAAATTTTCAACAAAAAACATGAATTTATAATTAAAAAGATAAATTTTCAACTAAAAATAAAAAAACAAAAATTTTAGTTTAGGAAATTAATTTTGAACAAAACAGTTGCACTTTTTAACAAAAAGAATTTTTTAATCTAGAAAGAAAACAAACTTGAAACAATTGTTAAATTTTCAAGCTAAAAAGTCGAATTTTCTACAAAAAAGTTTAACCAAAAATATAAATTTTTAACAAAAAAGTAAATTTTTAACCAAATGATCAAATTTATAACCAAATTATGACCTTCCAATTAATATTATCAAATTTCGACCAAAGCGAATTTTCAACAAAAAATATAAATATAAAAAGTTAAATTCTCAACCAAAACAGATTTATTTATCACGAGACAGTTGCATTTGCAACCAAAAAGAATCAAAGTCTTACCAAAACAAATAAATTTAATCATTAATTAAAAACCATCTTTTGTTGCAATCTTAAGTCTGGGTTTTCTTTTTCAATAAATAAATTAATTTTTAAGAAAAAAATTTGAATTTTCACCAAAAAAGTCAATTTCCAAACAAATAATAAAATTTTAAATAAAAAATATAACTTTTCAACCAAGATTATTACATTTCTACCAAAACAAGTTTTTAATAAAAAAACCTAAATTTTGAACAAAAATGTTGAATTCTCAACCTAATCTTTATTTAAAAAATAAAGTGATATTGAAGTCTCTAAAATCTTTCGGAAATTTTTGAAAGATTTGAAAAAATTTTAAAATGCTTGTAATCTTTGCGAAAATTAGAAATCTTCTGAAATCTTTTAAAATCTTTTGTTTCTTAAAATATTTTTTAGTTTCTGTAAAATGCCTTTAATATTTTTATATTTTTAGTATTAAGTTAAAAGAAAATTCAGAATAATTAAAAATTGAAATTCCACCTTAACGTCTAACACTCAAATTCAACTAAGAAATTCTTGTAAATTAAAAAACTGCCAAGAATCCAACTATTGAATTCGAACAATTAACTCTTTATTGTAACCACCAAATCTCATTTTTTCTTTTTTCTCTCGTATTTTTAAAATTTTGCTATTTTTTACAAAGAAATTACAAACACTGAAAGTTAACATCAAGAATTAAAATGTTCAAATAATTTTCACTTCATATTTTTTCACTTTAATTTTTTATTCTTGAAATATAATTTTTAATAGCCTTTCACACTAATTAAAAAAAAATTTAATAAAAAAATAACGGCGTATTAAAACATATTGCTAAATGATCAAAACATACATATTTACATATAACTTTAAAAACTGAACTCAGATACTTATTTTACGGCCATGTTTGTAAATCAGC
>JAUELO010439710.1:0-24187 GCA_032357855.1 Amphibolips quercusostensackenii | reverse complement strand
TCAAAAATTAATCAGCTAATGATTATATAATCAGTTTACAAAATAAGAAGCATTATACTATAATTTTCATTAAAACATTCAAATAATTTATACTTTATATTTTTTTTGAAATTCAAACTTTTATCTTTAAAAATTGTACTTATTAATAACTTTTTAAGCTATTTTTAGAAAATGTAAGTTTAAAAAGAATCAGTTAATAATTAGTTCACTAGTTCACAACATAAAAAGCATTAAACATTATTTTCATTAAAACATTCAAATAATTTTCACTTTATATTTTTCTTCAAATTCAAATTTTCATTTTTAAAAATTTCATTTATTAGTAACTTTTTAAACTATTTAAAAAAATGTTAGTTTGAAAAGAATCAGTGAATAATTGATACACTAGTTCACAACATAAAAAGCATTAAACATTATTTTCATTAAAGCATTCAAATAATTTTCACTTAATATTTTTCTTCAAATTCAAATTTTCATTTTTGAAAATTTTATTTATTAATAACTTTTTAAACTATTTAAAAAAAATGTAAGTTTGAAAAGAATTAATAAATAATTAATTCACTGTTCACAACATAAAAAGCATTAAACATTATTTTCATTTAAACATTTAAATAATTTTTACTTTATATTTTTCTTGAAATTTAAACTTTCATTCTGAAAAATTTTATTTATTAATAACTTTTCAAAATATTTTTTAGAAAATGTAAGTTTTAAAAGAATCAATTAATAATTAATTCACTAGTTCACAACATAAAAAGCCTTTAACATTATTTTCATTGTAAAATTTAAATAATTTTTGCTTCATATTTTATTTCTTATTTGAAGTTGCATTTCTAAAAATTTGAATTCTTAATTACCTTTCAAAAATCAATCAGCTAATAATTAAATAATCAGTTCACAAAATAAGAAGCATTATACTATAATTTTCATTAAAACATTCAAATAATTTTTACTCTATATTTTTCTTGAATTTCAAACTTTCATTTTTCAAAATTGTATTTATTAATAACTTTTTAAGCTATTTTTAGAAAATATAAGTTAAAAAAAAATCAGTTAATAATTAATTCACTAGTTCACAACATAAAAAGCATTAAACATTATTTCCATTTAAAAATTCAAATAATTTTTGCTTTACATTTTATTTTTTATTTAAAATTGCATTTCTGAAAGTTTGAATTATTAATAAGCTTTCAAAAATTAATTAGCTAATAATTAAATAATCAGTTTACAAAATAAGAAGCATTATACTATAATTTTCATTAAAACAATGAAATAATTTTTACTTTATATTTTTCTTAAAATTCAAACTTTCATTTTTGAAAATTTGATTTATTATTAACTTTTTAAACTATTTTTAAGAAAATGTAAGTTTGAAAAAAATTAATAAATAATTGATTCACTAGTTGACAACATGAAAAGCATTAAACATTATTTTCATTAAAACATTCAAATAATTTTTACTTTATATTTTTCTTGAAATTTAAACTTTCATTTTTGAAAATTTTATTTATTAATAACTTTCCAAACTATTTTGAGAAAATGTTAGTTTGAAAAGAATCAATTAATAATTAATTCACTAGTTCACAACATAAAAAGCCTTTAACATTATTTTCATTGCAAAATTCAAATAATTTTTGCTTTATATTTCATTTTTTATTTCAAATTGCATTTCTAAAAGTTTTAATTATTAATAACCTTTCAAAAATTAATCAGCTAATGATTATATAATCAGTTTACAAAATAAGAAGCATTATACTATAATTTTCATTAAAACAATTAAGTAATTTTTGCTTTATATTTTTCTTAAAATTTAAACCTATTTTTGAAAATTTTATTTATTAATAACTTTTTAAACTATTTGCAAAAATGTGAGTTTGAAAAGAATCAATGAATAATTGATTCACTAGTTCACAACATAAAAAGCATTGAACATTATTTTCATTCAAAAATTCAAATAATTTTTGATTTATGTTTTATTTTCAATTTAAAATTACATTTATGAAATTTTGAATTATTAATAACCTTTTAAAAATTAATCAGCTAGGACTTAAATAATTAGTTAACAAAATAAAAAGCATTATACTATCATTTTTATTAAAACATTCAAGTAGTTTTTACTTTATATTTTTCTTAAAATTTAAACTTTTATTTTTAATAATTTTTTAATTAATAACTTTTAAAACTATTTTAAAAAATGTGAGTTAAAAAGAATCAATGAATAACTGATTCACTAGTTCACAACGTAAAAAGCATTAAACATTATTTTCATTGAAAAATTTCAGTAATTTCTGATTTACATTTTATTTTTAATTTAAAATTACATTTCTGAAATTTTGAATTATTAATAACCTTTCAAAAATTAATTAGCTAATAATTAAATAATCAGTTTACAAAATGAGAAGCATTATACTATAATTTTCATTAAAACATTCAAATAATTGTTACTTTATATTTTTGTTGAAATTTAAACTTTCATTTTTGAAAATTTTATTTATAAATAACTTTTTAAACTATTTTTAAAACTGTGAGTTTGAAAAGAATCAATTAATAATTAATTCACTAGTTCACAACATAAAAAGCATTAAACATTATTTTCATTGAAAAATTCAAATAATTTTTGCTTTATATTTTATTTTTTATTTAAAATTTCATTTATAAAAATTTGAATTATTAATGAACTTTTATAATAATTTCAGAAAAAATTGAAACATATATTCATGTAATTTAAAAAATTGAATTTAGATAATCATTACCTAACATCACAAACTTTGACAAAAATTACATAATTGGAGTAGAGGTAATTTAAATATAAATAAACTTTCATCATACAAATTATAAGGCTAATATTAAATTACATAACCTTAAATTGAATAATCAATTTATGTGCTAAATTAAAACAAATTAAAATAAAAGCTTTATGTAATTTAATTTTGTGAAAACAATTATTGAGCTTATAATTAATTAATCAGTTCACAAAGTAGGAAGCTCTCAGTAATACCAACTTTGGCCAGCGCTTGCCTGGCGTAGCTGCTCTTATTGAACACTGGTAGTTCCCAATTCAAACCACGTATGATTAACAAGTTTCAAAATTAAAGTAAACAATAATGAGCTGCAAATTTATATAAAAAATAATGCAATTTTACATTCAAGGCGAGATGCTTAGTGATCCTTACTTTGGCCAGCGCTTGTCTGGTGCAGCTGCTCTTTTTGGCCGCTGTTGGTGCGCAATTTAAACCACGTATAATTAACAGATTTAAAAATTAATGTGAATAGTTATAAATTGCACATTTGTATAAGGAATAACGCAATTTTGTATTTAAGACGGGATGCTTAGTGATCCTTACTTTGGCCAGCGCTTATCTGGTTCAGCTGTTTTTTTTGTCCGCTGTTGGTGCACAATTTAAACCACGTATAATTAGCAATTATTAGAATTAAAGTTGAAAATCATAAATTGCATATCCATATAATAAATTACGCTATTTGTTATTTAAGGCGAGATGCTCAGTGATCCTAACTTTGGCCAGCGCTTGCCTGACGCAGCTGCTCTTATTGGCCACTGTTGGTGCGCAATTTAAACCACGTATAATCAACAATTTTAAAAATTGATGTGAATAGTTATAAATTGCACATCCATATAAGAAATAACGCAATTTTTCATTTGAGACGAGATGCTCAGTGATCCTGAATTTGGCCAGCGCTTACCTGGCGCAGCTACCCTCATTGGCCGTTTTTGGAGCGCAATTTAAACCACGTTTATAAAAAAATAATTCAAATTAAAGTAAAAAGTTAGAAATTGCACATCCATATAAGAAATAACGCAATTTTTTATTTGAGACGAGATTCTCAGTGATCCTGAATTTGGCCAGCGCTTACCTGGCGCAGCTGCTCTTTTTGGCCGCTGTTGGTGGGCAATTAAAACTACGTATAATTAACAGTTATTAAAATTAATGTAAATAATTATAAATTGAACTCCCACATAAAAAACTACGCAACTTTTGATTTAAGGCGAAAAATAAAATGATAATGAGTATATTTATTAAATAATAACTTATTTTAAAAAGACAAATTCTTAGAAAATACATACATTTTCAAGCAAATAGTTAAATTTTCAACTAAGAAGATTAAATGTTTACTAGAAAGTACAAATATTTAACAAAACACATTAAATCGTAAACAATTAGTTGAATTTTGAACTATAAATTTTTATTTTCCACAAAAAAGACGAATTTTCAAAAAAATCGCATACATTTTCAAATAAATAGTTGAAAAAATGGATGTGATGTTAATCCAAATTTTATTTGAATAATTTTTAGTTTATTTTCTATTTTGTTGCTGAAAATATTTATTAAATAATTGAATTTTTGTACTTGAAAGATTAATTTTAACTAAAAATGCAATAGTAAATTTTTATTTAAGACGATTATTTTTGAATTTAAAAAAATCGAATTTTCTACAAAACAGTTAAATTTTCAGCTTAAAAAATACAAATTTTTAACTAAAATTCCAACAACAGTTAGATTTCTTCAGAAAAAATTAATTTTCAATTGAATACACGAATCCTCAACTAAAATAGAAATATTTTCTAACAAAGAGTTGCATTTTTAATACACAAAAATTTACTTTATATAAAAAAGACGAATTAAAAAAAAATAATTGTCAATGAGAAAGTTGCATTTTTAACCATAAACTTAAAATTTTTATAGAGAGAGATAAATTTTCAAACTAAAAATATGAATTTTCTACCAAATAGACAAATTTTCAACAAAAAACATAAATTTGCAAAATAAACTATCAATTTCTATCCAATAATGGAAAAGTTAAATTTTACGTGAAAATGAATTTTCTACCAAAAAGATCATTTTTAAAAAATAAAGATTTTTTAGTCTACAAAAAAAAATGTTTATCCAAATTATTGAATTTTAAAATCAGAAGGAGAATAATTTTATAAAATAATATAATTTTCAACATTAAGATACAAATTTTCAACAAAAAAGTTTATTTCAAACATAAATGTTGCATTTTTAACAAAAAAAAGAGGATATTTCAAACCAAGAATATTATTTTCTACAAAAAAGGCAAATTTCTAAGTAAAAAAGATTAATTATACAAAAAAAAAACGAACCTTTAACAAAATAGTGAAATTCTCAACCAATGAGATTAACTTTAAAAAAAATCTTACGAAGCACTAAGTTAAACTTCAAGTAATTAAATTTGTAAATGAAAAAAATTAATTTTAAACAACTAATCTAATAGTAGATATTTTAAACTGAAAATATATTTTTATTTTAAATTAAAAACCCTTGAATTCTACAAAAAAATACGAATTTTTTACGAAACAGTTGTATCTTTAACTGAACAAAATTTTTTTCCGAGCAAAAAGTAACTTTTTATTCAAAAAGATTAAATTTCTGATAGAACACAAGAATTTTTTTAACAAAAAAGACAAATTAAAAATAAAGTTGAATTTTCACTAAAAAAATATTTGAGATGAATTTTCAACACCAGCATATGAATTTATAGTGGGAACTGCTCGGCGGCAGCATTCCGAGTGAGTGAGGGGAAGGCGCGTGGTGGGGAAACCGCACGTAGGTAGCTGGGGCGGAATTGATTATCGCCTCTAATTTTACCCTTCCAATGCAAAAGTATGAATATTCTCATTTCTAGCCTAATTTGGAAACTCATTAAGTAACATCATAAATTTTGTTTTTTGCTCGAGCAATAAAATTGTTTAAAATTATCCTTTTAATAGTAAATTTAAGTCAGCACAGGCTCCTATTATTCATACATGTAGTTTCGACATCTCATTATCATTTGTGATTTTTTTTAATGTTCCGTTTGAATTCGTTTAATTTCTATTACTAAATCACTTTTAAATTAAATAATGATAAAACTATTAAAAAGATAATTTTAAGCAATGTGATTGTTTTAGAAATAAATAAACTTAATGACATAAGTTAATTAATTTTACAATCTGTTTAAATTTCAGCTTCCGGAATTCCCTTAATTTAAATTAAATAATAAATCAATTAATTAACATTTTTCCTTTAATTTTTAAACTTTTTAAGCCAAATACCATAGTATTGAAATCATTATAATTCACAGACTTTGAATATCATATTTGTAAATTACCAATTTCTACATTTAAAAAATGTTACACTCCGCTTTTAAGTCTCCGTAAGGTACAAACGACTCAAGCTGACCAGGCTCAGCAGCAGCAGCTCGGGTGAGTGAGGGGAAGCCGCGCAGAGGGGGAAGCCGTATAGTGGGGAAGCCGCTCAGTGGGGGAACCGTACGCAGGTATCTGGGTCGGAATTGACCATCGCTCCTCTTGGCCGTGTTCTATTGAAGGGGGGGGGGGATTCAAGACCTAAACCAGTAAAATTATTTTTACTGAGGATGTTATATTGAAAAAATGATTATAATATTAATAATAAATTTTGATAAAGTGAACTTATAGATAAAATTCTAAAAGATAGAATGATTAAAGAAAAAGAGATTTGTGATATAATAAAGTCGAGTGTACAACACTTGAAAACAAGTGTGTACGAGACGTCTCTCGCAGGTGACGTCACGTAACAATATTTACAATCGGTGATCGGATTCGCGGGTAATCTAATAATTTGATGAAAACGAGGCTCGCGTTCGAGACGCATTGTGATGTAACAGCGATCTGCGGTTGTTTCGATCATTAGTGAAGATGACCTTGGGTTTGCACGTCAAATCTTGATTACCTTACTGCAGCCAGCTCTGCTACATATGAGCAGTTCTATAATAAATCATCAGAAGAATTTCATTATTTTATTATTTTATAATTTCTTCCATTAATTTTGACGAAACTTCTGTTATAAGTTCTATAAGGTGTTGAAAGAGAAAACGTTAAAATAATTTTTTAAACATCTAATAACGACATTTTTTGCCTAAATTGAATCTAAAAATTTGCTTCTGACCTTTTCTTCTTGCGAGACGCGTTATAAGAATGTTTTCGTTAAAGCCCAATGAGTTTTAACAAAAGAGAATTCACAATCAATAAATTTTTAAATGGCGATTGCTTGACCTTGAATTTCAAAAGCTTAGAGATACTTGGAAGATATTCAGAATTATAAATTTGAGTCCTTTATTTTTCAACTTTCATAGATTTGCTAATTTTAATCATATTTTGATGTATTTAAAAAAAATTATTTATGATAAGAAGGTATTTTCAAGAAATGCTTTTTTTTAAATACAATTTTGAAAACTTTAGATTTTTTAGCAACAAATTTTTTAACTGTTTTCCAAAATTCCATGCTCTTATTCCATTCTCAATATTATTATTCATTAAAAAATGAATTCAAGTTTTAAATAAAAAGATTAATTTTATGCAAAAAAAACTATTTTCTGACAAAAAAAGGTAAATTTTTAACCAGAAAGATAAATTTTCAACTAAAATTATGATTCTTTAAATAGAAAAATAATTTTTAACAAAAGAGTTCAAATTTCAACCAAATAATTTATTTTTAAGCCTGAAAGATTCATTTTGTGTCAAAAAAATAACTTTCTACAAAATATATGAATTTTCAATTTAAAAATTTAATTTTTAAGAAATCATTTTAACTTTCAACCAATTCGTTGAATTTTCCTCTTAAATACAATTTTTAATAAAAAAGGAATAGTTAAATCTTGTGTAAAAAAATTTATATATAACGAAGCAAAAATTAGTTTTTAACAAAATTCGTTTATTTCTCAATTGAAGAGGGCAAGCTTATAACAAAAAATTTTATAGCTGATTTGTCAACAAGAAATGTTGTAATTTTTAATTAAAAAAAACAGTTGGATTGGACCAGAAAAAAAATTTTTTGCCAAAAATAGAATCGTTAAATTTTCACTTCAAGAATTCATGTTAAACTTACAAACAACTGTTTTTTTTAAATTGTTAAATTTTTAATAACAATAAAATAATTTTTAAGAAAGTAGTTGAATTTTTAAACGAATAGATAAGTTTCCTCACTAAAATGGTAAATATTTAACCAAAAAAGACAAAATTTTCACCAGATGGTTAAATTTTTAACTAAAAAATATAAATATTTATTTAAAAATAAAATAATTCAATTTGTAAGTTAACAAATTAATTTTAATGAAAAAAATGAATGTTTAACAAAAGAGTTAAACTTTCAACCAAATAGTTTAATTTTAACTAAAAATTAATTATCGATGCAAAAAAGAATTTTCCATAAAATGTATGAATTTTCTACTAAAAAAATAAATTTATACAAAATTATTTCAACTTTAAACTAACTATTTCAATTTTTTACTAAAAAAGATAAATTTTTGACTAAAAAATTAATTATCAATGCAAAAAAAAATTTGCCACAAAATATATGAATTTTCAACTAAAAAAAGAATTTTCAGGAAATGAGTTCATTTTTCAACCAATTAGTCAAATTTTTTTACTGCAAAAGATAAATTTTTAACCAAAAAATTAATTATCGATGCAAAAACAATTTCCGACAAAATATATGGATTTCCAACTAAAAAAATAAATTTTTGAAGAATGAGTTTAACTTTTACCCAATTAGTCGAATTTTTCATTCAAAAAGATAAAATTGTAGGCAAAAATGGAATAGTTTAATTTTGAGTATAAAAATTTAAGTTTAAAAAAGAAAAAGGATTTTCAACTAAATTTGTTAATTATTGAACCTAAGAGATGAATTTTCAATCTAAAATTATACATCTTTAACCAAAAAAATAAATTTTTAACAAAGGAGATAAACTTTCATTAAAGTAGTTCAATCTTCAACCAAAAAATATAAATTTTCAATAAAAAAAAATTAGGTTAAACCCAGAAGCAAACAGATTTTCAACAAAAGTGTTAAATTTTCAACTAAAAAAAGGAATTTTCACAAAAAGAGTTTATGGATTAATAAGTTAAATTCTCAAATAAAAAATATAAACTTTTAAATAAAAATAAAATAGTTGAAATTCAATATAAAAATTTATGTCTGATACAAAAAAATGTTGAGCAAAATTTGTTAATTTTCAAACAAAGAGATGAATTTCCAATCTGAAATGATGAATCTTCAACCAAAAAAATAAATTTTTAACAAAGGACATAAACTTTTAACTAAGTAGTTTAATTTTCATTAAAAAAATATAAATTTTTAACCAAAAAATAAAAATTTGCAACAAAAAATATAAATTTTTTTTAACTAAAAATATAAACTTTCAACAAAAAATATAAATTTTTAACCAAAAAATAAACATTTTTAACCAAGAAGTATAAATTTTCAACAAAAAAATATAAATTTTCAATTAAAAAAATTGATGTTTAATCAAGAAAAAACAGATTTTAAAGAGAAAAGTGTTAAATTTTCAACAAAAAAAGGAATTTTTACGAAAAGAGTTTATGGATTAATAAGTTGAATTTTCAAGTAAAAAATATAAACTTTCAACTAATAATGAAATAGTTCAAACTCAATATAAAAAATTATGTTTGATAAAAAAAAAGTTAAACAAAATTTGTTAATTTTCAAATAAAGAGATGAATTTTCAATCTAAAATTATGAATTTTCAACTAGAAAATATAAATTTTCAACTAAAAAATATAAATTTTCAAAAAAAAAAAAAAAAAATTTTAACCAAAAAATATAAATTTTCAACCAAAAAATATAAATGTATAATTCAAAAAATTGATGTTAAATTAAGATTAAACAGATTTTAAAAAAAAGTGTTGAATTTTCAACCAAAAAAAGGAAATTTTACAAAAGGAGTTCATCTATCGATCAAGAAGTTAAATTTTCGACTAAAAAAATATAAACTTTCAACTATAAATAAAATAGTTTGATTTTCAATATAAAAAGTTATTTTTGACAAAAATTTGTTAATTTTCAAACAGATGAATTTTCAATCTGAAATTATGAATTTTTAAACAAAAAATAAATTTTTAGCAAAGAAGATAAACCTTTAAATAAGTAGTTTAATTTTCAACCGAAAAATATAACTTTTCAACCAAGAAATATAAATTTTGAACTAAAAAATATGAATTTTCAATGAAAAAATATAAATTTTGAATGAAAAAAAATTATGTCAAACCAAGAAAAAACAGATTTGCAACAAAAGTGTTAAATTTTCAACCAAAAAAAAAAAGAAATTTACGAAAGGAGGTTATCTATCGAGCAAGAAGTGAAATATTCAACTGAAAAATATAAATTTTTAACAAAAAATAAAATAATTAAATATTTAGTTAATTAATTGGTGGTAAACAAAAAAAAATGATTTTCTTTTTCTTTTTTGTAAATTTTATGGATGTAAATAACCTTAGATGAAAAGTATACAAAAAAATTTTTCTTCAGAAGATAATATTTAAAAAGATCACGAGAACGCAATTTTCTAAATTTTTACCTGAAGTTGCAAAAAAATGTTATTTGATTTTATATTTTTTATTATTGATTTTAATTGATTATTAATTTTTAACTACACCAGATCTGTAAAAATCTGTAAAAGTGGAAAAAATTTGTTTTAAATTTAAAAAATAAAAACGTATTTCTTTAATTTCTTAAAAATTGTTTTTTAACTTAAGGTATAAATTAACAAAATTATATTTTTTTTAATTGTTGGAATATTATATTTTGACGAAAAAAATTTTTTTTTTCTTTTTTACAGTCTAAAAACTTTCATAATTTTTACCCATATAAATTTAAAGAAAGTTCTTATACACAAAAAATTAAAACACAAAAAAAATTGAAAATTATAATCGTCTTGTCCAATGATAAGCAATTAAAAATAAAAAAATAAATTTTCTGCAATACCGCAAAAAAATTTTAATACTATTGCCATCGAATCATTTTTAGTTTTTTTTTTGGCCCAGCATTAAAAATAAAATTAAAATTTCATTTTATAAAGGGAATTATTTTTAAGATTTTTTTTCTGTCTTAAAAATTAATTAAAGTAATTCAAGCCAGATACGGTAAAAGATCGCTGAATTTGATAAGTTTGTATTACAAGGTTCTCATAAAAAAATAAGTAGTTCATTGCAAAATACATAAACTTTTATAAAAATATAAAAAGCCAACGATAATTATTAAATAAAAAAGTTCAGATCATTTCATTTACATTTTTTATTATTATCAAACAAAAAATATTTTTAACAAAATATGTACATTTTGAACAAAAGGGATGAATTTTTAACTAAAATTATAAATTAAAAAACATGAATTTTCAACCAAAGAGTTCAACCCGTGTTATGATTTTTTTACCCGGAAAATTAAATTTCTAAAAATGATACGTACAAAAATTTTCAACTAAAGAAGTGAATTTTTAAAAAATATGAATTTTTATCAAAAAATAAATAAATTTTTAAATAAGAAAAATAAATTCTAATAAAAAACATGTATTTTTAGCTGAAAATAGAATAGTTACATTTTTAGTTTAAAAAATTCATTCTGAAAAAATGAATTTTCAAAAAAAGTGTTAAATTTAAACAAAACAAAAAAGATTTTTAACTAAGATCATAAATTTAAAAAAAATGAATTTTCAAAAAGAGTTTAACCAAGAAGATAATTTGCAAACCCGGAAGATAAATTTAAAAAAATGGAATAGTTAAAGCGGTTAAATTTTTAATCCAAAAATATGATTTTCTGACAAAAAATTAATTTTTTACGAAATAGTTAAATTTTGTTGAAAATAGTTTAATTTTCAACCAAATAGTCAAGCTTTAACCAAAAATATAATTTTTTAACAAAAAAGGTTACAGACCAAAAGAGACGAATATTTAATAAAATACATGAATTTTCAACAAGAAAAGATCAATTTTCAATTAAAAATATTAATTTTTAATAAAAATTGGAATAAATTTATTGTTTGTTAAAAGATTTAATTTCCAACCAAAAAAAGGAATTTTAAAAAAAGAAAAGGATTTTAAACTATAATAATGAATCTTAAAAAAATTAATTTTCATCAGAAAGAGTGCAGCCCTAAAAATAATTTGGTAACTTAAAAGATTAATAATCCTACAAAAAAATTAAATTTTCATGAAAGTATTTCATTTTTGTTTAAAAATTCTCGATTTTAGTTGAAAATTGATGTATTTTATTAAAAATTGCTATTTCTTGGAAGAAAGTTAATCTTGGATTCAACTTAATCTTTATTTGATTATAAACAAAAATTATTTTAATTAATCTTCTAACTAAAAATTAAAATTATTAAAAAAATCAAAAATTAAGTAAAATTAATTAATTTATTAAAAATAAAAAATTAAAATTAATTAAATTAATCAAATTCAAACTGAAAATGAAGTAAAAATTAAATTATTTTTGGTAAAAAAGTATATTTTTTATTGAAGATTTACCATTTAACTATTTCGTTGAAAAAAATATTATTTTTTAAACATTAGTTTCCAAATGAATATTTAATTTTTTTGTGGAAAATCTTTTTTTTTAGGTCAAAAATTAAGTTTTCAACTAAGAATTAAACTTTTTCATTTGTAGTTGAAAACTGATCTTTTGGTTGAAAATTCAATTATTTGGTTTCAAATTTATCTTTTTTAATTTAAAATTCAAATATTATGTTTAAAATTACTTTCTCTCTGTTGAAAATTAATTTTTTATCTAAAAATTCAAATATTTTATTTTGGTTTAGGAATTTATATTTTTTAGTTGAAGATTTTTTTATGTGAAAAAAATAAAATAAAAAATTAATAATAATAAAAAATAAAAAACTATAATCTTTTTGGGTGAAAATTCATTTTTCGGTTTAAAATTCAACTATTTAGTTTAAAATTGATACTTTTTATTTGAAAATTTAACTATTCTATTTTTGGTTAAAAAATTTTTTTTTTAGTTGAAGATTTATTTATTTAGTTGAAAATTTCTCGTTTTTAGTTAAAAATTCATGTATTTCATTCAAGATTAGTCTTTCTTGGTAAATTTATCTTTTTTTTGTATTAAAAATAAAAATATTTGTTTACTGGATCGAAAGTTGAACTTCTCTGTTGCAAATATCTTTTTTTTTAGTAGAAGATTCATCAATCATCTATTTCGTTGAAAGATCCATTTGTTGATTAATTGAATATGTAATTATTTTGTAAAAAATTAGTTTGTCTACTGTTAAAATTAATTTTTTAACTAAAAATTTAATTGTTTCGTTTGTTGTTGAAAATTAAAAAATTATTTGTTAAAAAATTGAACTTTTTGAGTGAAAGATTTAAGTTTGGTGCTGAAAATTATTATTTTATTAAATAATTTTTTGACTGAAAATGTATATATTCCATTTGTAGTTGAAAAATGACCTTTTTGGTTAAAAATTTAACTATTTAATTAAAAATTGATCTCTTTGGTCAAAAATTTAAATATTTTATTTTTGTTTTGAAATTTAAATTTTTAAGTTAAAGATTCATTAATTTGGTTGAAAATTTTAATTAAAAAAAAATTTCATATATTTTATTGAAGATTAGTCTTTTTAGTGAATAATTAATCTGCTCTGTTAAAAGTTTATCTTTTTGTTTAAAAATTCAACAATTTCGATAAAATAGTACTATTTGATTTTTGGTTAAAAATTCATGTTTTTGGATTGGAGATTCATCATTCATTTTTGTTAAAAAATCGTTTTTTTTTTGGTAAAAAATAGTTTTTAACTAAATTTTTAATTATTTGATGGATAATTATTTTTTTGTGTTGAAAATTAATTTTTTAACTCAAAATCTGATTATTCCGTTTGTGGTTGAGAATTCAAAAATTATTTGGTTGGAAATAGAACTTTTTGAGTTGAAAATTAAAGTGTTTTGCGAAAAATTATGATTCGTTTTTTAAATAAATTTTTAATTTAAAAATGTAACTATTCCATTTTTTGATGCAAAATGATCTTTTTAGTTGAAAATTCAATTATTTGGCTAAAAATTGTTTTTTTTTTCAGTCAACAATTTAACTATTATATTTTTTGTTTATAATTAATATTTTTCAAGCGAAAATTGAACTATGGTGTTTAAAATTACTTCCTGTTTGTTGATAATTAATTTTTTTATACGAGAAATAGAACTATTTCATTTTTGGATGAAAATTTATATTTTTCGATTGAGGATTCATCGTTTATTAATTTTGTTAAAAACCTGTTTATTTGTTAAAAAAATTAATTATTGACTAAACATTTAATTATTGTGTAGATAATTAATTTTTTTTGTGAAAATTAATTTTCCGACTGAAAATTCAATGATTCCATTTGTGGTTAAAATTGAAAAAATTATTTGGTTAAATTTTTTTTTAATTTTTGATTTGAAAATGTAACTATTGCATTTTGGTTGAAAAATAGTCTTTTTAGATGAAAATTTAATTATTTGGTTGGAAATTGAACTTTTTTAGCCAAAAATTAAACTATTCCATTTTTGCTTTTGAATTTATAATTTTTATTAAAAGATTCATTTATTTGGTTAAAAAGTCAAGTTTTTAGTTTGAAATTTACGTATTTTATTAAAGATTTTTTTTTAGTAAAAATTTAATCTTCTTTGTTGAAAATTTATTTTTTTGGTTGAAAATTCCACAATTTTGTTGAAAATTCATTTTTTGTTAAACATGAATTTACAACTAAAGATTTATTCATTCTGTAGAAAATGAGCTCGTTTTTCTGTTAAAACTTAATTTTTCAACTCAAAATTTAATTATTCCGTTGGTGGTTAAAAATTTAAAAATTTTTTGATTAAAAATTCAACTTTTTGAGTTAAAAATTTAAGTTCTTTGCGAAAAATATTTTTTTTTTTAATTAATTTTTTTTATAAAAATTTAGCTGTTCCATTTGTGATTGAAAATTGTTTTTTTTTTCATTAAAAAATTCAATTATTTGATTAGAAATTGACCTTTTTTGTTGAAATGCTGACTATTTTTTAACTATAATATAAAAAAATTTAATTGTTAAAAAATTAAGTTCAGGGTTCTTGTCCAGATAGGTCAAATAACATTCAGTTTTATCTGCAGAAAGTGTCAGTAAACAGGCAGGGTTATAGAGGTCGAGTAATAACCCCCGGCAAATTTTGCCGGATAAGATTTTTCCAAATTCGGAAAATGTCCTCTTAATTCGAAACACTTTTTTTTTTATTTTTTGTAAAAAAGTAAAAATCTTAATTATTTTAAGTTTCTAAATATTTTATTTAAAAAATGCTAATTCAGTATTTTTATGGTTGAAGATAATTGGCTGGGGAAATATAATCTTTTCATGAGTTCAAATGTTATCATCAGACTGTTGGTCGCTCAATCTCTCAGCTGAGAATGCATTTTTTTTTTTAATTTTTTTTATAATATTGTTTTTATTCAATAGATCAGGCCACTTGAAATATTATGAATTGATTGGAAAGATTTTGAATTCTTTTTTTGTAAATTGTATTTTAGAAAAAATTAAATGAAAATTCAATTACCTAAAATTTGATTTTTTTTTAGGAGAAAAACAATTTTTATAACAAAATAAATATTAGGAGGAATATTTAATTTTAAAGATTATTTGTTTTTAGAATTATATTTTGGGAACGTCAAATAAAAATTTTCACAAAAATTGAATTTTTTACCAAATAGTTACTTTTTTAATAAAAAATACAATTCTCAACGAAAAGTGTGATAAATAATTGTGATTATTACTTAAAAAAAATATTTTAATTTTATTTAAAAAACAGTTAAAATCATTTAGAAAAGACGAATTTTCAACAAAATAGTGAAATCCTCAATAAAAAAAAATTAATTTTAAACCAAGTAGCTGAATTTTCAATGAAATAGATGAATTTTTCAACTTAAGATTATTACTCTTCTAAAAAATAAGAATTTTTAACAAAATATTTACCTCTTAAAATAATAGTAATTTTCAACGAAATACATGAATTTGCAACTAAGTACTTGAGTTTTCAACTTAAAAAATTAATTTTCTACAAAAAAAAACACAATTTTAACAAAGTATTCAAATTTTTAATAAAAAAGATGTATTTTCAACTAAACTGAGAAATTTTTAACCAAAAAATGTGTTTTCTGATTCTATTTCAAGTAAAAAATGTGATTCTTTGAAATTTTAAAAAAATTTTAAAATTTCTCAAAATTATAATAATTTCCAAACTTTTCGAAAAATTTTTCACAATCTGCAAAATTTTTAAAAATTTCCAAAAATTTTAATAATATCAAAATTTAAAAGAAAAAATTTGAAACTTTCAAAAAATTTCGAACTTGCCAAAAATTTTGAAAATATTAAAACTTCTCAAATTTCCGAAAATTTAAATGATTTCAAAAATTTTCAAACTTTTAAAAAATTTCCAAAATTCAAAAAATGTTCAAAATTTTTATAATTTTTCAATATTTAAAAAAAAAATTTAAAAATTTTTCAGTTTCCCAAAATTTTAATAATTTCCAAACTTTTCAAAAAAATTTTCACAATTTGCGAAATTTCCGAAAGTTTCCAAAATTTTCAAACTTTTTTAAATATTCTAAAAATTTTAATAATTTTCAAACTTTTCAAAAAATTTCAATCTTTCAAAAATTTTCTTCAAAATTTCCAAGAATTTTACTAATTTACAAACTTTTAAAAAATTTCCAACATTTTTTTACAATTTGCAAAATTTTCCAAATTTCCAAAAATTTTAATAATTTCCAAACTATTAAAAAAAATTTTTAACTCAAAAAATTTCCCAAATTTTCACACATTTTAAAAATTTTAAAGAACTTTTTGAAAAATTTAAAACTATCAAAAAATTTCCAAAAATTTCCAACAATTTCAAAAATTTTTCAACCTTTTTTGAAATTTTTAAAAATTTTAATGATTTCCAAACTTTTTTAAAGTACCGAAAAATTTCCAAAATTTTTTAGTTTTCAAAAATTTTAACAATTTACAAACATTTAAAAGATTTCCAGAATTCATTAGAATTCCAAAAAATATCAAACTCTTCTTTAAAAATTTGAGTTTCAAAAAATTTCAAAAATATTTCAACTTTTTTGAAATTTCTAAAAATTTTAATGATTTCAAAAATTTTCAAACTCAAAAAATGTCCAAAAATTTCCAAAATTTTCAAGACTCAAAAATTTTCAAACTTTTTTAAAATGTTAAAAGGATTTTTAAAAAATTTGAAACATTGCCAAGAGTTTCTAAAATTTTCAAACTTTTTTAAAATGTCTAGAAATTTCAATAATTTTCAAACCTTCAAAAAATGTCGAAATTTCCAAAAATTTTTAGTTTTCAAAATTTTTTTAAATTAAGAGCTTCTAAAAAAATATTGAAAATTTTTCAGTCTCCAAAAATTTTAATAATTTCTAAACTTTTCAAAGAATTTCAAAAATTTCTCACAATTTGCAAAATTTCCTAAATTTCCAAAAATTTTAATAATTTTTAATCTTTTAAAAAAATTTAAAGCTTAAAAAATTTTGAAAAATTTGAAAAAATTTGAAAGAAAGTTTTACAAAAATTTGAAACTATTAAAAAATTTTCAACAATTTAAAAAATTTTTAAAAATGGTAATAATTTCCAAACTTTAAAAAAAAATTTAAACTTTCAAAAAATTTACAATTTCCAAAATTTTTCACAATGTCCAAAACTTTAATGATTTCAGAAATTTTCAAAGATTTAAAAAATTTACAAAAATTTACAAAATTTCTAACACTTCCAAAAATTTTTAAACTTTTTCAAAATAAAAAAGGGTTTCAATTTGAAATAAAAAATTGTTGATTTCATACAAAAAAGACAAAAAAAAATGGACTTTCAGCACTTTAACCCAAAAAAGATTAAATTTCTACTCAAAGAAATGAATTTTGATACATCTTTTAAACAGAAACGAATTAATCCTTAAATTTTGAAAAATCTTTCATAATTAAAAAAAAAAAATTATTTCATAAAAATAAAGAATCATTTCAAATTTTTCTATGAATCTTAGGAAAAAAATTTTCATTTTCTTGAAACCTCTCAAAATTTGTAAAATTTCAAAAATTTTATTTTGAATCCTAGAACAATCTACATTTGGTTTTTAATTTTTTTGAAATATTTTCAATTGTTAAAATATTTTTTAAATTTTTTTTAAATGTTACAATATTTTTTGAATATCTTCATATTTTTTATTTTTTTTTTTTAAATCATACTAACCTCAAACTAATGATTTAATTTGAAAAATCAATAGCAGGCTTTAATAAACGTCTTTAAGAAATTTGAAAATTACAAAAATGACATAAAGGTCTTTTAAAATGTTTCAAAATTTTCTTAAAAAATTGATATTTTAATATAAAAAATTATCTGAAATTTTTCCAGGAATATTAAGGAACTTTTTATTCCCTTGAAACTTTTACGAATTTTTGAAAAGCTTTTAATTCTTTTTCAAATTTCCAAGAATCTACATTTTGTTTGAAATTTTTTGAAATCTTTTTTTATTTTAAATTATTTTTACATATTTTTAAAACTTCTAAATATCTCTTAAACTGACTTGAAATTTTTATAAAAATGTTTAATCCTTTAAAACAGAACAATTTTGTTTTAAAATCGTCTCCATTCTATTTTGAAAATTTAAAAATGTTTTTCCATTTTATCTTCAAATACATTTTTCCAATTAACAAATAACTTTTTTTACCAACAACCAAAATATAATTTTGTATCCGCTTAAAACTTTTCAAATTTTTGAAAAACTTTATTTTTGCAAAATTTTCAAAATCTTCAAACATTTACATTTTTTAAATTTTTCTCAAGATTCGAGTTATTTTCAAAAAATTTAAAAAACTTCTAAGACATCAAAATGTCTTTTGAAATATTTCAAAGATTTAAAAAAAAATTTTTTATATACTAAAAAATTTTAAAAAAATCGCCTCTTGTTTGATTTTATTTGAAAACTTATATTTTTTAAATAAAAATTTATCCCTGTGGTAGAAAATTTAACCATTTGGTTTAAAATTCAACTAAGGTTGAAAATTAAGTTTTTGGTTGAAAATTCCACTATTTTGTATAAAAAATTATTTATTTGCATAAACATCAAACTACTTATTTGAAAATCTAAATATTTTGTTGGAAATTTATTTTAAAAAAATAATAATTAATTGTCTTTTGGTTAAAAATTTATCCAGTTTAATGGAAATTTCTTTCTTTTTTTAAAAATAAATTTGCCAAACTGAAAATTTGCCAAACTGAAAATTTGCCAATGCCATTTTGCGTTGGAAACTAATATTTTTTTAGTTGATAATTCAACTATTGTTTTAAAAATTTAATTCTTTTGTTAAAAAGTTCGTTTTTTTTTTTAAATTTATTTTTCAAACTGGAAATTTAACGATTCCACATTTTATTGAAGATAAAAATGCAACTATTGTTTTAAAAATTTAATTATTTTGTTAGAAGTTTGCTTATTTTTTTTGGTACAAATTAATTTTTCAAACTGAAAGTTTAACGATTTCATTTGCTGTTGATAATTGATCTTCCTTAGTTAAAAATTCAACTATTGTTTTGAAAATTTAACTACTTTATTGGAAAAGTTCGTTTCTTTTTTTTGGTAAAATATAATTTTATTTGTCTGAAGATTCAAGTATTCCATTTTTGTTTTGAAATTTATCCTTGAAAGGTTGAAAATTCAACTATTTGGTTGAGAACTCGTCATTAAAATTAATTAATTAAATTAGTTAATTAATGTACTTATTTGTCATTCAGTTAAAAATAAACTCTTCTTTTAGAAAATCTATCTATTTGGGTAGAAATTTGATTTTCTTTTTTTAAAAATATATCTGGTTTTTTGAGGGTTTATCTATTTTGTTAAAAATTCGTCTTTTTTCGTGGAATTAAACTGGTTGATAATTTTTTGTTATTGGTAATATATAATTTCTTAAACTCAAAATTTATTTAATTTATTTTGACTCTTTTTTTGTTAAATGTGATTTTTTGATATTTAAATTGAATTTTTTTTCGTTGAAATCTTAACTATTGCATTTTTTGTTGAAAATTCAGATTTTCAGTTCAAAATTTCAACTCTTTGGTAAAAAAACAGTTGTGGAAAAGGGAAGAAGGGAAAAGGGAAAGGTAAAAGAAAAAAGGAGAAAAGGCAAAGGCAAAAAGGAAAAGGAATAAGGAAAAGAAGAAAGGGAATATTTAAAAGGGAAAATGAACAAGGGAAAATGTAGGAGGGCAAAACAGGGAAAGGGTGAAATAAAAAATAGTAAAGTTGAAAGAAGAAATAGGAAAAGAAAAATTTGGACGGGAAATGAGGGAAAAGGAGGCAGGGGTAAAGGAGTGAGAAGAGAGGAGAAAACGGAAAACAGGGAAAAGTAGAAAAAAAATTGGAAAAGGCAAATTAAAAAGGGGAAATAAAAAAGAGGGAATGTGAAAAAGAAAATGGGGAAAGGGAAAGTATGGAAAAGGAAAAAGAGGAAAATGGGGAAAGATGAAAAAGAACAGGGGGAAAGGGAAAAGAAAAAAGAGAAAAGGGAAAAGGAGAAATAGGAAAAGGAAAAGTAGAAGGGTAAAGGGGTAATAGGGTAAAGGTAAGGATAAGGTGAAAAGGGAATGGAAAGGGGAAAATTGAAAGGGAAAAAGAGGAAAATGAAAAAGGGGAAATGGAAAAGGGGAAGGAAAAATAGGGCAGGGAAAAGCGGTGGGAAAATGTGGAAAAGGGAAGGGGAACAGAGAAAAGAGAGGAAGGGAAAAGTGGAGAGGGCAAAGACGAAGAGGGAAAAAAGAAAAGGGAAAAGTGGAAAGGGAAAATCAAAAAGGTGTAATAAGGAAGAGGAAATGTGAAAGAGGAAATGTGGAAGAGGAAATGGGGAAAGGGGAAATAAGAAAAGAGAAAAAGAGGTAAAGGGTAAAGAAGTTTAGAGGAAAAGGAAAAGAAGGAAAAAGAAAAGAAGGAAAAGGAAAAGAAGGAAAAGGAAAAGAAAAAATGGTGAGAGGGAAGAAGGAGAAATAGCAAAAGGGAAAGTGGAAGGGGTTAGAGGGAAAGGAAAAAAAAGGCAAGGGGAAGATAAAAAAGGGTGAAGAGAAAAGAGCTTAAGTAAGAGAGAGACAGATTTAATTTTTTTGTTACATTCTATTGTTTTCTATCAAAATGGAAAATCTTTTTTGTTGGAAATATCAGCTATTACATTTCTTATGGAAAATTCAGATTTTTAGCTCAAAAATTCAATTCCTTGGTTGAAAGTTAAACTTCTTTCCTAATAATTCATGTTTTTTATTGAGGATTTTTAATTTTAGATAAAAACTCAACTGTTTGATTGAACATTAATTTAACTATTTGGTTAAAAAAGCAACTACTAAGTTTTGTTAGCTTATCATTCATATTTATATCAGGAGAAACTTCCTACAGTGGATAATGCAACCAACAGTGGATAGGAAAGGCATGATCAGAAGTGGAAGAGGCAAGGGGAAAGGGGAAAAAGGGAGAAAGAGGAAAGGAAAGTGAGAAAAGGAAAATGGAAAAGGGAAATTAGGAAGGGAAAGGAAAAAGGGTAAATAATAAAAGGGGAATAGGAAAAGGGGGAAAGGGAAAGCTGAAAGAAAAAAGGGAAGAGTGAAAAGGGGAGTGAATTAAGGGGAAGATGGAAAAAGATGATAAGAGACAGGAAAAAGTCAAAGAGGAAATTGAAAAGGGGAAATAGGAAATAGGAAATGGGGAAAGGGGAAGGAAGAAATATGAAAGAAGGAAAAGGGAGAGGAGAAAGAGGAAAATGGGAAAGAGGAAAGAGAAAAAAGGAAAAAGAGGAAAGGGGTAAAGAAGAAATACTAAAGAAAAAATCTGAAGGAAATATAATTTGAAAGGGAAAAAGGGGAATAGGTAAAGGGGAAGGGTGAAAGGAAAGAGGGAAAATGGGGAAAGGAGAAATAGGGTTAAGGGGCAAACTAAGAGAGAGAGATTTTATTTTGTTGCATTCTATTGCTTTTTATTAAAATGGAAAATATTGTTTGTTGCAAATATCAGCTATTACATTTTTTGTTAAAAATATAGATTTTCAGATTAAGAATTAAACTCTTTGGTTGAAAGTTAAACTACTTTGCTAAAAATTTATGTTTTTTATTGAAGATTCGTAATTTCAGATCAAGACATATCTGCTTGATTGAAAATAAATTCAACTATTTAGTTGAAAAAGCAACTGCTAAATTTCGTAAGCTTATCATTTATATTTATATTGGAGGAAAACTCCTACAGTAGATAATGAAACCTGCAGTGGATAATCATTAATTAAAAATAATAATAAATGTAACATAAATAATTGAATTTATTAAATAGTTAAGACAATATTCGTGTTGATAAAATAAAATTAAAATTAATTATTTTCATTTTTTTCGTGCTCTTAATTAATGATTATCCACTGTGGGTTACATTAACCAGTCTGGGAGGTTTCTACTACTTATTATATTATTGAAATTTTATTTCTTTGTCAGAGAAGTGTGTGAGAAAAGGCAAAGGGAAAAGGGGAAATTGAAAAAGGTAAAAAGGGAAAAGGCAAAGGGGCAAAGAGGACAGGAAAATGGGAAATAGGAAATTGAAAATGGGAAATAGGGAAGGAAAAATTAGGAAAGGGGTAAGGGGTAGTAGGAAAGATGGAAAGAGGGTAAGGGGAAAAGGTGAATAATAAAAAGGGAATAGGAAAAGGGGAATTGGAAAAGGAGAAAAAAAAAGATAGAAGAGAAAAGGGAACAGAGGAAAAGGGAAAAGTGTAAAGGAGAGTCGAAAAAGGGGAAGAGGGAAAAATATAAAAGGGGAAAGAAAAATGGGAAAGGGGAAATTAAAAAGGAAAAATTGGAAAGAAGAAATGGAGAAAGAGGAAGAGAGAAATATGAAAAGGAGAAAGAGGAAAAAAAGGGGAAAGAAGAAATACTAAAGCGAAAATCTGAAAAGTAAGTTGAAACGGGAAAAGGGAAAGAATGAAAGGGAGGAAGGAAAAGGGAGAAAGGGGAGATAGGAGAAAGGGGGAAAGAAAAAAGGAGAAAAGTAGGAGGGAGACAAAATTATTAATGATTATCCACTGCAGGAGGTTTATCCTATTTATTATGTTATTTTTATTTTATTTTTTTATCGGATCAGTGTGTGGTAAAAGGCGAAGGGGGAAGGAAAAATGGACAAGGGGAAATAGGGAAGAGGAAAGGAAAATGGGAAAGGGTAACTAGGGAAGAAGAAATAGGAATGG
This sequence comes from Amphibolips quercusostensackenii, assembly GCA_032357855.1. Taxonomy (NCBI): domain Eukaryota; kingdom Metazoa; phylum Arthropoda; class Insecta; order Hymenoptera; family Cynipidae; genus Amphibolips; species Amphibolips quercusostensackenii. Next base: position 1,121 of record JAUELO010439710.1, on the reverse strand, counting down.
TGGAGAGAGGAAAAGGTGAATAATAAAAGGGAAATGGGAAAATGAGAAGAGGGAAAGGGAAAAGGGGACAGGGGAAAAGGAAAAAGTGAAAAGGGGACAGGGAAAAAGAGGAAGAGGGTAAACGATAAAAGGGCAAAGGAAAAGAAAAAAAGGGTAATTAAAAAAGGGAAATACGGAAGAGAAAATGTGGGAAGGGGAAGGGATAAATATCTAAAAAGGAAAAGGGAAAGAAGGAAGAGGGAAAAGGGAATAGGGGAAAGAGGAAAAGGTAAAAAGGAGAGATAGGGTAAAGGGTGAAAAGGGGAAAAGTAAGAAGAAGACAGATAAATTAATGATTATCTACTGTAGGAGGTTTCCCCTATTTATTATATTATATAAATTTTATTTTTGGTTTGGATAAGTGTTTAGAAAAAGGCAAAGGGGAAAAGGAGAAAGAGGAAATTCAAAAGGGGAAATAGAGAAGAGAAGAGGGGAACAAGGGAAAATGCAAAGGGCAAAAGTAGAAAGGAAAATGAAAAAGGTAAAATTAAAAAGGGGAAATAGGGAAGAGAAAATTGAGAAAAAGGGAAAGGGGTAGTAGGAATAGGGTAAATAGTGTAAAAAGAATAGGTAAATGATAAAAGGGGAATAGAAAAAGGGGAGAAGGGAAATTGAAAGGGAAAAGGGGAAAAGAAAAAATGAAAAAGAAAGTGGAAAAAGCGGAAGATGGAAAAAGATAAAAGGGTAAAGGAAAAAGGGAAATTTAAAAGGGAGGATATGAAAGAGGAAGTAAGAGAAGGGGAAGGGAGAAATATGGAAAGGGGAAAAGGGAAAGGAGAAAGAGGAGAAGTGAAGAAGGGGAATATGAAAAAAAGGGGAAAGGAGAAATACTAAAGCGAAAATCTGAAGAGAAAAGGGTTGAAAAGAGAAAAGGGGAAACAGAAAAGGGGAAGTGTGAAAGGGAAGAGCGAAAAGGGGAAAAGGAGTGATAGGTGAAAGGGGGAAAAGGGGAAGGGAAAAGGTAAGAGGGAGACGGATTAAATAATGATTATCCACTGTAGGAGGTTTCTCCTATTTATTATATTATTTAAATTTTATTTTTTGATCAGGGAAGTGTCACCCCTCCTATGTGACATTTTGTG
>JAUELO010439406.1:0-14054 GCA_032357855.1 Amphibolips quercusostensackenii | reverse complement strand
TCGTTTATTAGATTTTGAGCATTCTAGCGCTTTTTTCTCTATTTGTATCAATTTTTATTATTATATTATTATTCTATATTATTATTGTTATTAACAATTGTCATTATTTACACACTCGTACTACAAAAACGCTCTCACACGATTCGCTGATCAATCTCTTCAGCAATCATTCCGGGTAAAAAGCTTCACAAAGATATCGTACATCACTATTCACATATAAACACTTCAACTTACTAATCAACCACAAGCTCTTGGGTTTATGAACCCAAAAAAAATTGGGAATGTGAATCGTCTTTTTATTTGATTTTGAGCATTCTAGATCTCTTTTTTTTGTACCAATGTTCATTATTATTATTGTTATTAACAGTTTTCGTTATTAACAGTTGTCAGTATTAACACAATTATTCCACAACAACGCTCTGATACGAGACGCTGATTAATCAATTCAGCAATCATTCCGGGTGAAGGGCTTCACAAAGCCATCGTACGTCACGATTCACACGTAAACCCTTCAACTTACTGAAATAATAATCAACCACAAGCTCTTGAGCTTACTAACACCAAATGAATTGGGCATGTGAATTGTTCTTTTATTTGATTTTGAGAATTATAGATCTCCTTCTCTTTTTTTGTATCAATGTTCATTATTATTATTGTTATTAACAGTTTTTTTTATTAACAGTTGTCAGTATTAATACAATTATCCCACAACAACGCTCTGGCACGAGTTGCTGATCAATTTCTCCAGCAATCATCTTAAGTAAATAGTTTCACAAAGCCATCGTACATCACTATTCACACATTAACAATTTAACTTACTAATTAACGACTAGCTCTTTGGTTTACTAACATCAGAAAATTTGGACATGTGAATTGATCTTTCATTTAATTATGAGCATTCTTGATCTTCTTTTTTTTGTGTATTAATTTCTATTATTATTATTGTTATTAGCAGTTCTAGCTATTACTAGATGTAAGTATTGATACACTTATCCCACAACAACGCTCTGACACGAGTCGCTAATCAGGCTCTCCAGCAATCATCCCAGGTGAAAAGCTTCACAAAGATATCGTACATCACTATTCACATATAAACTCTTCAACTTACTAATCAACTACAAGCTCTTGGGCTTATGAACCCAAAAAAAATTAGAAATGTAAATCGTTATTATTTCGATTTTGAGCATTCTAGATCTTCTTTTCTTTTCTTGTAATAATGCTCATTTTTATTATTGTTATTAACAGTTTTTGATATTGACAGTTGTCAGTATTAACACAATTATCCCACAACAACGCTCTGATACAAGTCACTGATTAATCTATTTAGCAATCATCCCGGGTGAAGGGCTTCACAAAGCCATCGTACGTCACGATTCACACGTAAACCCTTTAGCTTACTAAAATAATAATCAACCACAAGCTCTTGAGCTTACTAATACCAAATGAATTGGGCATGTGAATTGTTCTTTTATTTGATTTTGAGCATTATAGATCTTCTTTCCTTTTTTTGTATCAATTTTTATTATTATTATTGTTATCAACAGTTCTTGTTATTAAAAGTCGTCAGTATTAACACACTTATCCTAAAACAACGCTCTGACACGAGTCGCTAATGAATTTCTGCACCAATTATCTCCAGAAAGTGTTTCACAAAGCCATCGTACATCACTATTTACACATAAAAAATATAACTTACTAATTAACTACTAGCTCTTTGGTTTACCAACACCAAAAAATTTGGACATGTGAATTGATGTTTTATTTGATTATAAGCATTTTTGATCTTCTTTTCTTTTTTCTTATGAATTTTTATTATTATTATTGTTATTAACAGTTCTCGCTAATACCAGATGTGAGTATTGATACACTTATCCCACAACAACGCTCTGACACGAGTCGCTAATCAGGCGCTCCAGCAATCAACCCGGGTGAAGAGTTTCCCAGAGTCATCGTACATTACTCTTCACACATGAACACTTTAGCTTAATAATTAACCGCAAGCTCTTGGGCTTACAAACCTTAACAAAATTGGACATGTGAATTGTTTTTTATTTAATTCTGAGCATTCTAGATCTTCTTTTCTTTGTTTGTATTAATTTTTATAATAATGACACGAAGCGTTGATCAATCTCTTTAGCAATCATCCCAGGAGAAGGGCTTTACAAAGCCATCGTACATCACTATTCACACGTAAACAATTTAACTCACTAATTATCGGCTAGCTTTCGGACTTACTAACACTAAGAAAATTGGACATGTGAATAGATATTTTATATTATTTTAAGCATTTTAGATCCTGTTTTTTGTATTAATTTATATTATTATTGTTATTAACAGTGCTTGTTATTGACATATGTCAGTATTAACACACTTATCCTACAACTATTCTCTCACACGAGTCGCTAATCAATCTCGTCAGCAATCATCCCGTGTGAAGAGATTCACAAAGTCATCGTACATCACTATTCACACATAAACACTACAGTTTATTAATTAACCACAAGCTGTTGGGTTTACTAACCTCTACAAAGTTGGGCATGTTGTTCTTTTATTTGATTTTGAGCATTCTAGATCTTCTTTTTTTATCTTTTGCAATTGTTATTATTATTTTTATTATTATGGTCAACAGTTGCTGTTATCAACAATTATTATTATTAACACATTCATCCCACAACAACACTCTCATATGAGACCCTGATCAATCTCTCCAGGAATCACCCCAGGTAGAGAGTTTCACAAAGCCATCGAATATTACGATTCACACATATATTCTTCAACTTACTAATTAACTACTAACTCTTGGGCTTACTAACACCAAAAAAATTAGGCATGTAACTGGTTTTTTATTTTATTTTGAGCATTCTAGATGTTCCTTTTCTTTTTGTATTGTTATTCATTATTATTGTTATTAACAGTTATTGTTATTGACAGCTTGTCATTATTAAAATATTTATCTGATGAAAACGCTTGGACACAAGTCGCTGATCAATCCCTCCAGCAATCATCCCGGGTAAAGAGTTTCACAAGCCCATCGTACATCACTATTCACATGTGAACACTTTAGCTTATTAATTAACTACAAGCTCTTGGGTTTACTAACCTTAACAAAATTGAGCATGCGAATTGTTCTTTTATTCGAGTTCAGGTATTCTAGATCTTCTTTTCTCTATTTGGATCAATTTTATTATTATTATTATTTTTAGAAACGGTCGTCATTATATACCTACTCTTCCCAAAACAGCGCTCTGATACAAGTCAGACGCTGATTAATCTCTCCAGCAATCAGCTCGGGTGAAGAGCTTCACATAGACGATAATTTTAACCAACCGTAACCAAAAGAATCAATTTTTCAGAAAACAGACAAATGTTCAACCAAGTAGTCGAATATTTAAAGAAATCGTTGAATTTACAAATAAAGAAGATTAATTATCATCTAAAAATAATATAGTTAAGTTTAATATTTAAGAAGTTAATTTTTAGCCAAAAAAACGAATTTTTAATAAAATAGTTAAATTTTAAACAGAAGAGATAAATTTTTCATTAAAATTATGAATCTTTAACCAAAAAAATTAATTTTTAACAAAGCAGTTTAACTTACAACCAAGTATTTGAATTTTCAAACAAAAACATTATTTTTCTCGAAGAAGATTTATTTTATAAAAAAACGTTTTTTTTAAATACTTGAATTTTCAATAAAACAGCTAAATTTTCAACAAAAAAAATGCATTTTTAATCAATCTTCAACCAAGAAAGTTGACTTTTTTAACCAAGAAAATTAATTTTTTTTCCAAAAAAGACAAATATTCAACCAGAACGCCGAATTCACAAATAAAATAATAAATAAATAACATAAATAATTAATTTCTAAGAAGACAGTTGAACTTAATTAAAGTAGTTTAATTTTTAAAATACCAAGAAAAAATTATTTTTTCTCAAAAATATTGATTTTTTACCAAAAAACACAAATTTTTAACAAAATACTTAAATGTTTCACAAAACTGCTGAATTTGAGACAAAGAAAGATCAGTTCTAAACCAAAAATTAAATAGACAAATATTAGTCTACAATGTTAATTTTCGACAACAAAAAAAACGAATTTTCAGTTAAAGAGATACATTTTCAATAAAAGAGATAAATTTTAAATCAAGAAAGTTACATTTTTAACCAAGAAAGTTGAATTTTCAACCAAAAAAGTTGAATTTTCTCCAAAAAGACGAATTTCCAAAAAAATAGTTAAATTTGCAAATAAAAAAGATAAATTATCATCCAAAAATAAAATACTCAAATTTTAAATTAACAGAATTATGCTTAAACAAAAAGAAACGAATTTTCAATAAAATATTAAAATTTTTAACTAAGTAGTTTAACTTTTAACCAAGCTGTTAAATTTTGAACACAAAAAAGATGAATTTTTAACGAACAAAATAACTTTTTTACTAAAAAAGACAAATTTGCAACAAAATGCATACATTTAAAACCGCATACTTGTAATATTTTTAATAGAAAAAAATAATTGTCAACAAAATAGCTAAATTTTGTACCAAAAATATGAATTTTCAACTAAATTATGAATCAATAAGAAAAAGAGTGAATTTCTAACAAAACAATTTAACTTTAAACCAAGTATTTGGATTTTTAATAAAATTGTTCAATTTTCAACTAAATGATCAATTCTTGATAAAAAGAAGGAATTATTAACCAAGAAAATTAATTTTATACCAAAAAAGTTCAATTTTTTACCACGAAGATTAATTTTCTACCAAAAAATACGAATTTTCAATAAAAAAAGTTGCATTACCAACTAAAAAAGAGTAATTTACATCCAAAAGAAAACAAATTTTCAACAAAATAGTTAGATTTGGAATTTGGAATTTTCAACTAAAATTATTAATATTCAACAAAGAAAAATTAATTTTTAATAAGGTAATTATACTTTCAACTAATTAGTTAAGTTCTGAACAAAGAAAAATGAATTTTGAACTAAGAAGATTTTTTTTTTGAAATAGAGCAATTTTCAACCTGAAAGTTGAATTATTTTTAAACAGAAAAAATCGAATTTTTAGCAAAGTAGTTCAATTTTTTATCATACAAACAAATTTTTAACTGAAAAGAAAAATAATGAACAAAAAAATGATTTTTTAACGGAGCAGTTCAACTTGCAACCAAGTAGTTGAATTTTCAAACAACAAACAAATTAGTTTTCTCCCCAAAAGATTAATTTTCTACCAAAAAAAAAAAATTTTTAACAAAATATACGAATGTTTAACCAAACAGTTGAATTTAAAACTAAACATGATCAGTTGTCAACCAAAAATTAAATAAATAAATATTTAATTAATAAATTTAATTTTCAACAACAACAAAAAAACGCATTCTGAATAAAATAGTCACATTTTTAACAAAAGTGGTGAATTTGTGATAAAAAAAGATAAATACTCAATGAAAAACATTAATTCTCTACCAAAAAAGACAAATCTTTAACCAAAAATTTTAATCTCAAACTGAAAAAGAGGCATTTTAAACGAACAAAAAAAACTGATTTTCTGCAAAATAGTTACATTTCCTAACAAGCAGATGAATTTTTAACTTAAATGATGAACTATTAACAAAAAGAATGAATGTTAAAAAAATGAGTTTCACTTTTAACAAAGTAGTTGCATTTTTAAGCAGAAGCAACTGAAAAATATTAATTTTTTCAACAAAAAGATGAATTTTAAATCAAAAATTTGAATTACTTTCAACTAAACAATAGTAATTTTTATCCATTATTAACCAAATAAATTAATATTTAACTAAGCAGTTTCATTTTTAACCAAGTAGTTGGTTTTTTACGCAAAAAAATGTAATTTTTCGCTAAGAAGATTAATTTTTTATTGAAACAGAATTCGTTAAATTTTGAATTAACAGTATTAATTTTTAACAAAAAGAAACGAATTTTTAATAAATTGGTTAATTTTCAACAAAAGAGATAATTTTTCAATTAAAATGATAAATCTTCAACAAAAAAATGGATTTTCAACATAATAGTTTAACTTTCAGCCAAGCAGTTGAATTTCAAACAAGAAAATATGAGTTTTCAACTAATTAGATTATTTTTTCACCAAGAAAGACAAATTTTTACATTACTAAATTAATTTTTTTACAGCAGAGAAAAAAACAAAATTTTAGCCAAATAGCTCAATTTTCACCAAAAAGGTCATTTTTTTTACTAAAATTGTGAACCCAAGAAGATTAATTTTTTAATAAAAACGACAAATTGTCAACAAAATGCATGATTTTTTAATGGAATTGTTGAATTTGCAACTAAAAGAGATCAATTTTCAACCAAAAGTGGAAAGATAAATTATTAATTAACGAACATAATTTTTACCAAAAAAAGCGTATTTTTAATAAAAGGGTTCATTTTTAACGTAAGAAATCTCTTTTCAACCATAAAAGATGAATTTTTAACTAAGAACAATAATTCTATACAAAAAAAAACAAGTTTTTAACCAAAAGTTTGATTATCAACTGAAAAAGTGTAATTTTCAACCAAAAAGATCAGTAGTTTGGAATGGTCTAAAATGTCACTTCAGTTGATTAAATCAGTCTTTTCAAATTAATTATTTGGTAACTTTTACTAATTAAATCATTAATTTTGAATCATATAACCAGTAACTTTAACTAGTTAATTAGTCGTTTTAATTAATATAATCCTTAACTTTCAGTAAGTTAAACAATATTTTTATGAGTAATAAGTTACAAATTACAATTTTTGTCTGTAGAAATGACTGATTTTTCAGTCAAAGCATACTTGAATAATTCAATTAGTCAATTTTTGTCTGATTTAAATTTAGAGTATATTTCGTAGAATCGTAAATTGGGGCTAAGCGGCCCGTGTAGGAAAAACCAACTCAGTCGCGACTTTATTTTTTATAATTAATTATTTTGTTTCTCTGAATAAACAATTTTAAGATACATAATTGTTTTCTTTTTCGCAAATGTTAAACTATATTTCACATTTTGTTTGGTGCACTTGAACAAATTTTGTGAAAATTTTCACCTGAATACAATATATTTTTTGTCCTGCTCAATGATTTTTGTGAGAATGTTTGTTCCAATTGACAATAAGAAAATTATTTGATGTTTTTTAAGTTTAATAATTTTATTTGCTTCAAAATGAGTAAAAGGTTATAAATAATTATTTTTTCTGTTAAGTTTTCCTTTTCAGCACTTTTTCATAAATGTGCGTCTTTTTTTGTCCCGCGCCTTTTTGTATCACGTCAATGTGACAGTTTATTAGTACACGTCAGTTTGACACCTTATCAAATTGTCTTCCCACGTGAAGGGACATCAAGATGTTTCCCTTGCATGGCTATTCTTTGTCATTGATTTTCTTCAAGTTATTCATTTTACATATTAGTTGAAAATGGGTGAATTTAAAACAGAATGGTGCAAAATTAAAAAAAAAAAATTTTTAATGACTCAGTTTCAGGATCCTAATATAAAAATACTTTAGTTTTAAAAAAAGTTTGCTATATTGTTTAATTTTCCATTCTTTATGTCTGCATAAATTAATTTTTAAGCCTTTACTCAGAAAACTTTTGGTTAAAATGAAACAAATCATTGGCGACCTCTCCCATACAAAAATTCTTTCTCCTCTGCGTCCCATCTCCTCACTTCACTAGTAAAAAGTCCCCTTCTACTACTTCCCTTCCTAAGCTTTCACTTATTCTTCCCTACTCACCCTACCAGACATTCCTTCACATCCCTCACTAGCCTTCCTTACTTCCAATTATTTCTCCTACTTTCCTTTACTTCCTCTACCTCTTACAGTTTCCCTTACTTTCTCTAATTCACCTACCCATCATAATACACTTTCACTTCCTCTACTTAACGTTTCCTTATTTCCCTGTATTCTTCCTTAATTATTCTAATTTCTACTCCTGTCAATTTCCCTACTTCCCACTGATTATTTTTTTCTACTTTTCCTCTCCTCATTTCTCTTTGCTTCCTCTACTTTACTTCTATTAATTTTCCCACATTTACCTTCATTTATTTCTCTCTATTTTAAATCACGTCTACTCCTCTTATTACCCCTTGCCCACGATGATGTCCCCCTTCCTCATTTCTCATCACTTTCCCTTTTTCTCCTTCCCTTATTTCCCTACACTTCCCATACTTCCCTAACCTTTATTTCTTATCACTTTCCCTACTTTCCCTTTCCTTATTTCTTCTCACGTACCCCACTTTCCTTTTCTAATTCACTCTCACTTTCTGTAATTATTTTCCACTCATTTCCCCGTATTCCTTTTCAATTCCTCTACTTTCCCTTTCTGTCATTTCCCCTTATTTCCTTCGATCATTTTCTTCTACTTTTTCTTCCCTAATTTTTCTCTGCTTCCTCCAATTCACCTTTATTTTTTCTCCGAATTAGCCTTCATTTATTTTCCCTTATTTTGCCTTACTTCTCCTGTCATTAACCCTCGTCTACGATGATGTTTTCACCCCTCATTTCTCATTACTTTTTCTTTTTATCCTCCTCTCATTTCCCCTCACTTTCCCTACTTCGCTAACCTTTATTTCTTATCACTTTCCTTACGTTCCCCGAATTCCTCTTCGATTCTTCTACTTTCCCCTTTGGTCATTTTCTTTAATTTCCTTTAATCATTTTCTCCTACTTTTCTTCCTCTTATTTCCTGTTGCTTCTTCCACTTTACCTTTATTTTTTTCCCAAGTAGCCTTCATTTGTTTCCCTTTATTTTTCCTCACTTATCCTCCTCTTATTACCCCTTGCCTACGATGATGTTTTCCCCACTCATTTCTTATCACTTTCCCTTTTTCTTCTTCCATCATTTACCCTTACTTTTCTTACTTCTCTTACCTTTATTTTCCATCAATTTCTTTACTTTTCCTCCCCTCATTTCTCGTCACTTACCCCACTTTCTCTACCTCATTCCCTCTCACTTCCTGTACTCACTGTGCCCTCATTCCCCCTTATTTCTCCTTTTTCCCTACTTTCCCTCGATCATTTTTCCCTACCTTTTCTCCTTTTATTTTCTTTTTCTTCCCTTACTTCACATTTACTTATGTCTTCTAATTTCCCTTTATTCGTTTTTCCTTATTTAGCTTCACTTCTCCTCCTCTCATTACCCCTCACCTACTATAATTGCCCCCCCCCTGATTTCTTATTACTTTCCCTATTTACCTTCCCCTTATTTTCCCTTACTTTCCCTGATTCCTTAATCTTTAGTTCCCCTCCCTTTTCCTACTTTTTCTTTCGTTATTTCTCCTTACTCACCCCACTTTTCTTTCCCTAACTTTTTTCACTTTCCCTTCATAATTCCCCCGCACTTATTTTACTTACTATCCCTTTACTTCCCCGTCTTCCTCCTAAATTCTTCTACTTTCCCTTCCTGTCATTTCCCCTACTTCCCTCCTCTAATTTTTCCATACCTTTTCTCCCCTTGTTTCCCATTGCTTTCCTCACTTCACCTTTGTTTATTTTTTCGATTTCCCTTCATTTAATTTCTCTTATTTTACCTCACTTCTCCTGCTTTCAGTAACCATCGCCAGCCGTAATGTTTTCCCCCTTATTTCTCCTTATTCCACCTTTTTCTCATACCCTCATTTCCCCTTACTTTGCCTGCTTCCCTAACCATTATTTTCCCTGACTTCCCCTACTTACCTGTTCTTTATTTATCCTTACTTACCCTTCTTTCTCTCCTGCAACTTTTCTCACTTCCTTTTTATGATTTCCTGTCACTTCCTTTCATTATTGTTCCATCATTTACACGTATTCATCTTAAATTCTTATACTATTCCCTTCTGCCATTTTCCCTGCTTTTTTCTACTTATTTCTCCATAATTTTCCCCTTCTCATTTTCCGTTACTTCCTCAACTTGACCTTTATTTGTCTTCCCTAATTTCCTTTCATTTATTTTCTTTTATTTTTCTTAACTTTTCCTTTCATAACCTTTCGCCTACCATTATGTTTTCGCCTCGTTCCTTATTACTTTACCGTTTTTCCCTTTTCTCATTTTTTTTTTACTTTCCGTGCTTCCCTAATCTTTCTCTATCCTTACTTTCCCTACTTTTCCTTTCCTCACTTTCCCTAATTTTCCTTTCCTCATTTTTCCTCACTCACCCCACTTTCCCTTCCCTAACTTCCCTTATTTTCCTCCTTCATTCACTCTTACTTCCTGTACTTACCGTCTCCTTATTTTTTTTCCATCTCCTAACTATTTTCTTCTGCGATTTGACCTAATTACCCTGCTTATTATTTCCTACATTTTCTCCCTTAATTCCCCTTATTTCCTCTTACTTACCCTTTCTCATTTTTCGTGATTTCTCGTCACTTCTTCTACTTTACCTTTCCTAGTTTTCCCTCGCTTCCTTCACTTCCCTTCTATTTATTTCCCCTCTTTTTCTATTACTTTCCTTACTACCACTTCACTCACATCAACCTACTTCCCCTTATTTCTTCTCACTCGCCATACTTTCACCCTCTTTACTTCTTTTTACTCCCCCCACTACCCAAAACTTATTCTCCTACCTGTCCCCTTATTGACCCTTATTTCCCATCCCCTAATTTGCAATCACGTCTTGTATTTTCCCTCCTGTGATTCCCCTCGCTTCTCCTACTTCACCTTTTTTTATTTCACCAATTCTGCTTTATCTATTAACCCTAATTTATCCTTTTCATTCTTCTCATTTCCCACTACCCCCTCCCCTTATTTCCTCTAGCCTACCATAATTCCTCCCGTAATTTCCTATTACTTAGACTGCCTCTCCTCCACCCTCATTTTTTCTTACATTCCCTATTTCTCCAAATATTATTTCTCCTCACTTTTGCTACTTTCTTACCTCACATTTTTTGTCACTTTGCAGGTTTTTCTTTCCTTAATTTTCTTCACTTTCTCTACTGTTCCTTCCCTTATTTGCCTCACTTCCATTATGTCCTCTTCTCATTTTCCTTTACCATCCCTACTTCCTCTCCCCTCTGTTCCCATACTTTTCTTCTTCTCATTATCCTTTTCCTCATTATTTTCACGTCTCGTGCCCTTACTTCCCCTTCTTCTGACCCGGGTACGAAACGCTTCAAACTTCTAAATCTGTAATTTTCTTTTGTTGGACAGATAAATAAAATAAAAAATGTACAGTTTTTGTGCTGTTCTCGATTGTGCATACTTGGGCAAAGTGTAGTCCTATTGCGATTGGATGTTCTTTCATGGAGACAAAAATTTATCGTGGGAAATAATATTTAAAACAATATTAATATTTCTAATATAATAATAATCATAATAATATCATCATACAATATTATAATATTAATTCAAATAATATTTAATATTTAGTACTTGAAATATTCATTTTTTTAAATTTAAATTTATTATTAATTTATTAATACTTATTATTATATCAATATTATATTATATATTAATATATTATAATATTTTTTAAATTACATATATTAATATTATTGTTATATAATATAAATATTCAAAATTTACAATTATTAATGGTGTCCTTGATTAGGCATACTTAGGCAAAGTATAGTCCTATTTTGATTGGATGTTCGTTTACGGAGACAAAAGTTTATCGTTGGGAATAATATTGAAAACAGTATTAATATTTTCAATATAATATTAATTATAATAATAATAAGACAATATTAAAATATTTATTTATTTAAATAATATTCAATATTTAGTATTTAAAATATTCATTTTTTAAATTTAAATTCATTATTTATTTATTAATACTTATTTATATAAAAATATTATATATATTTTAATATTTTTTAATTAAATATATTAATATTATCATTATATAATATAAATATCTAAAATTCACAGTTATTAATGCTGTCCTCGATTAGGCATACTTGGGCAAAGTGTAGTCCTATTTTGATTTCATGTTCGTTTACCGAGACAAAAATTTATTGTTGGTAATAATATTTAAAACAATATTAATATTTTTTATACAATATTGATTATAATAATATTAATAATACAATATTATAATATTTATTTAAATAATATTTAATATTTAGTATTTAAAATATTCATTTTTTTAAATTTTAATTTATTATTTATTTATTAATACTTATTATTATAAAAATATTATATATATATATTTTAACATTCTTAAAATTAAATATAATAATATTATTATTTTATAATATAAATATTTAGTCCTCGACTAGGCATACTTGGGAAAAGTTTAGTCCTATTTTGATTGGAAGTTCGTTTATGGAGACAAAAATTTATCGCTGGCAATAATATTTAAAACAATATTTATATTTTTAATATAATAATAATTATAATATTATTAATAATACAATATTATAATATTTATTTATTCAAATAAAATACAATATCTAGTATTCAAAATATTCATTTTTTAAATTTAAATTTATTATTCATTTATCAATACTTATTTATAGAAAATATTATATATATATTTTAATATTTTTCAAATTAAATATATTAATATTATCTTCATATAATATAAATATTTGAAATATACAGTTATTAATGCTGTCCTCGATTAGGCATACTTGTTCAAAGTGTAGTCCTATTTTGATTGGATGTTCGTTTACGGAGACAAAAATTTATCGTTGGGAATAATATTTGAAACAGTATTAATATTTTCAGTATAATATTAATTATAATAATATGAATAAGACAGTATTGAAATATTCATTCATTAAAATAATATTTAATGTTTAGTATTTAAAATATTCATTTTTTTAAATTTAAATTTATTATTTATTTATTAATACTTATTTATATAAAAATATGATATATAAATATATTTTAATATTTTTAAAATTAAATATACTAATATCATCATTATATAATACAAATGTTTAAAATTTACAGTTATTAATGCTGTCCTCGATTAGGCATACTTGGGCAAAGTGTAGTCCTATTTTGATTGGATGTTCGTTTACGGAGACAAGAGTTTATCGTTAAGAATTATATTTAAAACAGTATTAATATTTCCAATATAATATTAATTATAATAATATGAATAAGACAATATTCAAATATTCATTTATTAAAATAATATTTAATGATTAGTATTTAAAATATTCATTTTTTTAAATTTAAATTTATTATTCATTTATTAATACTTATTTATATAAAAATATTATAGATATAAATATATTTTAATATTTTTCAAATTAGATATATTAATATTATCATTATATAATATAAATATTTAATTCTCGATTAGGCATACTTGGGCAAAGTGTAGTCCTCTTTTGATTGGATGTTCGTATATGGAGACAAACATTATCGCTGGAAATAATATTTAAAAGAATATTAATATTGTTAATATAATACCAACTGCAATATTAATATTATGATTATAATATTTTAATATTCATTTTAATAAATGATAGGTATTTAATAATATTAAATATTCAATATTTAATATTTGAGATATTCATTTTTTAAAATTTGAATTTAGTATATATTCATTAATATTCATTATTATAAAAATATTAGATTATATATATATATATATATATATATATTCATATATTTTTAAATTGAGTATATTAATATTATTATAATATACTGAAAATATTTTAAATTTACAGTTTTTAATATTTTATTTTTTCTATTTTTTATTTCATATTTTTTAATATAGTTTTTAATAAATTTTTTTATTTCGAATTCAGGTTTTTTTACTGAAAAGAAGGCTTACGTTTTTTCCTTTTATTACATTTTGGTTTTAAAATCGACATATAATTCTGACTCTTTTATTATCAATTACAAAAATTGTCTTCCCACTACAGTTTTCATAGGGTTCTTCATGTTCTTTCTATGGAACATAAGCATTTTTTATTGATATTGAGAGTCATAAATCTCAAAAAAGATGGTATCAGCACAAAACCTACCGAGCGCTTATTTTTACGAATAAATAAAAATATCTCCATTTTTATGGACATATGATGGGTATAAAAACACTCTTAAAACTGTAGAAGAAACAAATATGTTTTATTGATCAAAATTGACTTTGAATTTATGTTTTTTGTTAAAAATTGAACTATTTTGTTA
>JAUELO010439101.1:447-14056 GCA_032357855.1 Amphibolips quercusostensackenii | reverse complement strand
TTAGTAATTGGCAGAACTTGATCTTAAATTTTCATACTTTTTCAAGGCTTGTATGTGAACTTGTGCCATTTTTTCAAATTTCTTACTGACTAAAAAAAATCGCATTTGACCTTTAAATTTTGTACTGCATTTTAAATTAACGAATTAACATAGACGACTCAAAGATATAAAAATCCATGTATCAGGAACACAGTTAGATGTTTTAAAAAAGAAAATTACTTTTTTAAGTATATTAATAGTTTTAATTAATGTATGTGCAGCCCTAAAGAAATTTAAATATTTCAAATAATCGAATTATATATTTTCTACAACAAAAAACCATTTTTTTCGGGAAATCCGATATTTTACAAAACAATGAAGGTATTTAATTTTTTCTTTTTGATTTTGGAAGCGAGTTTCTCATTGTTTCTAAAACCACCGCGTAAAATACAAAAACTTAAAAATTAATCAAATTGTCACCGTCTTTCTCAAAATCAAATGTTTTGGTTTTCCCAGAAATTATGCAAAATAAGTTTAACAGTTTAGAAGCAAAAATTGTCTCTTTCTAAGGTTTCTACAAAAAGTTCCTTTTCCTCTTCTTGTTATTTTGCACTAAAACATTTTTTATATATGTGGCGTGGAACGAAGAAACGGACCTTACAGCGCCTTTTCAGCTTTTCGGGAAAATCATATTTTCATGGGACGGGAAGCTGCGAGTCCGCGTTATATTCCGTTCAATTTTGATCGCACAAATTTGAGATTAGGCTCATTCGATCTGGCATGATTTCGCTCTTTAGAATCACTTAAATCCTCGCGTACGATTTTCGAAATAAAAATAATATTATTTTATATTTTATGAATTTATGTTTACAATCAGTCCTTAAATCCTGTATAATTATGATACTTAAGTGTCAAATTTTTTTTTTAATATAGGCTACTGCCGGCTTAGACAAACTGTTGATCATGGCATTATAATAAATTTCCAATTTAATTTTAGACATAAATTAAATCACAATTTTAAAATTACAGATTAAAATAAAATCGAATACGTAAAAAAACATCAAGATATAATTATTTAAGTTTTTTATAAAAAAAATGTTTTTACTATATAAAAGTGTTGGATAGAAGATAAGATTCGTAGGAAATGTAGTGCATATTATAAAAAGTCCGTAGCTACAGGTACTGAAATTTCGATACAAATAGCCGGATTCTTTCGGTACAAATAGAGCTGGAAAAGGGTCTGCTTGTACTAAAACTTCGGTACGCATAGACTACTTCCTTATTAAAAATCTTCCGAAAATGATAAAAATTTGAAAATGTGTACGTCATTTTGTCATTTTTAAATAATTTTTATGTTTTCTTTGGATAATTCGGTAGATCAAGAATTTCCCCGTGTTTTATAAAAAAATATATTCCAACACATGAATTTCAAAAAATGCAGTATTTTTCTTTAATATGTTATTTTTGTTGATTTGGAAGGTTAACTTCAATAGCTTGTGGGCAGTAAACACAATTTTGTTGGATAAACATGGAAATATGTGTCCATTTTATTTGCATTACAAAATGTCGTATTTGGGTATCAAGCTTCCTGGAAATTAAATCTGTCAATAATTGTCCAATTGTAATACGACCACTTTCGAATTGGAAGAATTCTAAGACGAATACTACAATTAAATATATGAAAAATGTCGTAAGCTTCAATCATTCTAAAGATTTTATCTGTATTAAATCAAGCAAATACGAAACATTTGGTGATCTTGAATCAGCAAGCCACCTCCCTCCGCTCGATTTCTTTTAAAAAATAAACCTAACGTTCTTATCGGTTAGATGTCATAAAAGAGGGTATATATAGCCGTCATTTATTAAGTCACTGTACACACGGAATTCTAGACAAATTAATCTTCAGTTTACCATTATTGCATTTTTTTAAATGCAGATTATTGGTATATTCTTACTCCTGGTGTTTGTGGGTTTAATTAATTTCCATGGTAAGTATAATAAGTATATATAATATAATCATACATTCATACCGTGTTACTTAATAATATATACCAATATCGTATACATTATAATCTTAGTATATATTTTTAATTATTTTTGTCTTCAAAAACTTATATTTAAATTTTTTATTGCTAAAGTGTCCAAACCAAAGAATATCTTCGCTTTCCATCCAGCAGTCTCTCAACGCTATAAAACGCTATCAATATTCTTAAGAAAATCAACCTAGGTTAATGTCATTTTGTCAATTTTTAAAAAGAATATTGCAAAAATATTGCCAATTTCAATTATGTATTATTGACATTTTTTAACATAATTTGCAATCCTTAGAGATGCTCTGAAATTCCTAAAAATGTTCAGAAATCACTTGAAATCCTGTAAAACCTCTCTAAACCTTTAGAAATAACTTTAAATCTAGTGGAGTCCTTGAAATAATTTTAAATACTTCGATGGTCCTTAAAATACTTTTAAATACTTTAGGAGCTCAATAAATCTCTTGAAATTTCTTGAAATCTTTAAATTTCACTTGAAATATTTTTGAATCAATAAATCTTTTGAAATTTTTTTTAAATCTTTAGATTTCACTTGAAATATTCTTGAATCACTTGAATCCTTTTAGAATTGCTGTGAAAACTCTTGAAAATTTGAAAACAGTTCAACAATCCCTTAAACCTATTAAAATATCTTGCACTTTCTAAAAATTATTTTAAATCCATGGACACCTTTGCAAGTTTTGTGATATGCCCTAAAATATATTTTGAAACCCATTGAAAAAGATTTACATCTGTAAAAATCTTTCAAAATCCTTTGAAATCCCAAAATACTTTTTATAATCTCTTAAGTTGGTCTAAAGTCCTTTAGAATTGCTCTAAATCTCCTAAAACATATCAAAATACTTCGGAAACGATAGATTTTTAAACAAATTTTTAAAACCTGAAGATATCTTCCGAAATTCTTTGAAATTTTAAGGAATCGTTAGAAATATTTGTAATCTTAACATCTGGTGCATAATCAAGTTTCGAATAATCAATCCATCGGTATTAAAAAATTAACAGCAATAAATAGTTTTTTTATATAATGAAATGAAGTTTGATTTTCTTATCGAAGTAGATCATTTAAAATCTGCATTTGCAAGAATAGTGGAATGTTTTGCCACCGCAACTATCACAAGTCAAATAAACAATAGTTGTAAGCAAATACAAAGTTAGCATTTTTTAGTATAACAAGAAAAGAGGAAAATGGTCTGCAACAATATTATGCTTGAAAAATAATATTAAATGAAATTTGTAACCATTAAAAAATAGCAAAAATAAAAATTAAATTTGTTTCAATTTCTTTCTTATCTCTGATTAGTACCATAAATAATCCCAATATTTCTTTATTATTTTTTGTTACTAATAAAAAAATTCATTAAAAGATAAAAATAATTTTTGACTTGTTTGTAGTTTCTGGCATAAACATTTTTGAGAGAGCACATATAATTATCCGATCGATTTCTTCTAGTGGTCAAACTTTATTATTTGACTAATAATTCGAAAAAATTGAAAAACGTTTTCACTTAAAGAAAAAGTATTTTTTTGACCACCCTAATAAATACATAGAGGGCCGTTTAAAAATTACGTCACATATTGGGAAGGGGCGGAAGTAGATTTTATGACAATTTGTGGTGTAGAAAGGGAGAAAATAACGCAGATTGTGATATCACGTACGAAAAATATACATGTGGATTACAATTTTTTTTAATGCTTAAAGAATAAAAATTGATGATCTTATTTTTCAAGTAAAACATATAAATACAGACTTCACATCCTTTCCCCTATGCCCCTCTTTTCTCCTTTTTTAAAGCATTCCTCTTTTTCCGTTTTTTCATAATACTTGCCCTTTTTATTTTTTTGCGCTTATAGGAAAACTGAATTATTAGAACCCAGCAAGAAAATCTACTACTTTTTGTTGAAAGTTTATTCTTTTTAATCAAAAAGTCCAATATTACATGTTTGGTTCAGAATTAATCTCTTTTGATTAAAAATCCCACTATTTGGTTGAAGATTTAGCTATTTTGTTGAAAACACCTTTTTTTAGTTGAAAATGAATTTTCTTGATTAGTATTTAGTTTTTCTTAACAGTATTTTTTGTTTAATATTCAACTATTTGGTGAAAAATGAACTTTTTACTTAAGGATCCATATTTCTGGTAGAAGTTTCAACAGTCTTGTAAGAAATGCGCCCTTTTGTCTTAAAAAAATTCAAAAATTTGGTTAAAATTTTTTTTCTCTTTTGAATTCAAAATATTTTTTGGCAGAATATTTTTTTTGGTAGAAATTCAATCTTTTTTGGGTAAAAGTGCAACTGTTTGGTAAAAAATAAATCCGGTTTAATTGAGGATTTAACTATATTTTGTTGGTTAAACATATGACCATGTCGCTTGAAAGTTTAACCATTTAATTGTAAATGCAACTATTTCGTTGATAATAAATGATTTTTTTTATTCAACTGTTTAGTTGGAAACTCAACGTTGTGGTTTAAAGTTAAACTATTGTGTATTGTTTTTCTAAATCCAACTGTTTTGTTGAAGATTTGTCTTTTTCAAAAGAGAATTCATTCCTCTGGATTAAAAATTCATCTTTTTCTGTGGAAAATTTATCTTCATTGGGTGAAAATTCAACTGTCTTCAAGGTAGTTCGTCTTTTAGGCTTGAAGATTCAACTGTTTGTTTAAAAATTTAACTTTCGTTAAAGTTTGATCTTTTTTGTTTGTGAATTCTATTATTTGATTAAAAATTGATCTTTTTAGGTTGGAAGTTCAACTATTTGGTTAAAAATTTAACCATTTTGTTAAAAATTCTTCTCTTTTTCATGAACATTAAATTATTTAGTTGAATATGCAAGTGTATGATACAAAATTAATTTTTCTAGATTGTTAAATATTTAACTATTTATTTGGCTAAAAAATCATATTTCTTGGTTGAAAATTTATCTTTTTGGGCTTAAAAGTCAACTGTATTCTAAATTATTCGACATTATAGCTTTAATAATTAATTCCATATAGTACCTATACATTAATTTCATTTAAAAGAATTTATTCTTGTATTAGACCCTTATTTTCGTAAAAAATCGCTCTTTATCCCTTACTTTGAGAGGAGTTTAATCTGTGAAGTCTATTCAAATATTATACATGTATGTGTTGCATTTTATTTTAGGCTTTTATCAAATGAAATCGAAGTCAAAGTGTAGGGTGTTCGAACCAGTGATGCCACTCTAGGGGGTTCAAGCTTTGTGTGATGATCTGTAACGAAGAAGGGGAGGGGTATAAAAAAGTTTCAAATAAGCGTAACGTAGTTTTTGAACGTTCTCTAAGTCATTCTTTGTTAAGCAGGAATTGTTGAAAATTGTTAAATGTGTAAGTGATTAGTGTTCAAAAACTGAATAAATCTCAATTTTTTTTACAAAAATAGGTGCAAGTGGTGTACTTCCAGAACATCCACCAGACTACGTTCAACTTTCAACAGATTTTGGGCGTGTTGGAGGATTAATATATGATACGCTAGGTGTAGTACCCCGCTGGATGGAAAAACCTGTTGAAAGTCGGTACTATTTTGTTTTTATAAAATTGCAAAATGGCCATACTTTTGAGTCGCACACATATCTCGACTCAAAGGATGGACATAACTACAAGTATATTAATCAACTAATCCCAGCAAGCGCTAAGATATATATAAGAAGGGAACCTCACTTTTCCGCTGAAAAATTCAATTTTTACGATTTCGATCAACCCCATAGAGATTTGTCACCCTACGGCTATATATATGTTAAAAGACCACGTGATCCAGATGTCTATTACGCAAGTTTAGAAATCAGCTCCTAATAGCATGGGATATCAGCGGGATATTCGATTTATATTCCAAATATCTCAGGAACATTGCATGATATCTTAGGGATATCACAAAGCGTATCTTACAGGGCAGAAATCTCGATATCCTTGGGATATTCCGAGGATATGTTATTAATAACCTAATTTCAGATGTATGCTAAGGATGTCTCCAAGAAATCTTAATTATTATATTTTTTTTTATTTTTCTGGAAATGTTATAGACATATTTGTCCACACATAATGTATTTTCAATTGTATAAATAAATTAATTTATCGTTTAACAATTTAGAAGTTTTTTCTACCCAAAACTTTTTGCAAAGTATATAATATTTATGCCGTAGCTACATAGCGTAATTGGACATTTCATAAAATTTGTAGACAGTTCAAAACTGCCAGCGGATTTTAATCACTTAAAACAGTTTTCACACTCTGATCTCAATGAGAAGGTATTGGATTTTTCTTTGATGTCTGTATGTTCTCAATTTCGTCGTCTGTGAACTCACTAACTTTTTTAGTAATTCATGTGACTGGATTGTCCTTTGGAACACTACTTATAGGCTTGCAAAAAAAAAAGGAAAAAATCGTTAACCAGCCATTTTTTATCAACTTTTCCAGTTTTATCGATCGAAAATGCTTTTAAAAAAATAAGAATTCAATTTTCGAGCAAAACTGTCGGAAATACGGAAAAAATGTTGAGAAGCCACCTTAAAAACATATAAAAATTTGCTTAAGACTATTGCTTATAAGACGCATATTTTTCGTTTTAATCGTGAAAAATTTTATTGAAAATAAATTATTTCATTTTTCGGTTAAACTAGGGTAAAGGAACCAATTGTCGAAGAAACAGTCAACCACAAATTTTGTATTTTTTTTCTTATGAATGAAAACTTAAAAAACTTTAAAGCTTGTTTGCCTGGACAGAAAATTATAATTGTTCATAAACGGAGAGACACAAAAATGGTAAAAAATGCAAAATTCCAAAAATCTGAACGTTGTGCTGAGTTGCGCTAGGCAAGCAAAACAACTATCATTAGCAACACTTTTCACTTAGATCTATATTTTTTAATTAAACTCCGCTTATTTGAACTCGGAGTAATTTTTCACACAACCATTTTCAAAAAAGCAAATTAAAAAAACTATGTGAAATAAGACTTAAAATTACAAAGGGTGTCTTTTTGTATGGATTTTTGCACATAACAATTTTGCCGTGTTAATTTTTTTAATGTCTCGCTTCGTTTTCTACAAAAACTAGGTAAACCGATTTTTAAAAATTCAAAATAATTTTTTTTTTCAAAAACAGCTCTTTGGCAAAGATTTTTTTCAACCAAAAATAATTGTAAGGCAGCCCAGATACAAAATTAAAAGAAATATTCATTGTGTTCGCACCTTTGGGTAAAGTCATTTCAACGAAAAACAGGAAAAATGAGGGAAGTTTTCACGAAAATAGGGAAATAAATTCTTTTAAGCAGAATTATCACACCCTTTAAAATAATATATATTAAAAAAGATTTTTAAAAACCAATCTTTTATTAAAATGTACTCTAAAAAGACGGAAAATATTTAGGAAATGAAAAAGATATGGAAATGTGTAAGGTGTACGAAAAATTACGAAATATTAGGGGGTACTAATATAATAATTCATGTAGCACTGAAAAACTGGCTCGTGGAATAATAATTATATAATAATATCACTAACAATTAAAGCGTTCGGCACAAATATTAAAATCTCTTTATTTTATACATACGCAATGTTCAATATTTACACCCCACGCTTTTATTTTCAATCACATTATTGTTAATAAATTAATGTCTCAGGCTTAAGATAGTTACTGCCTAATGAGTCGAAGAGACATTTCCAGTATTACTTGCATTATTATATTGGTACTTTTAAGTATTACTATTTCTGAGCCACCAGAAAACTGTCTAGAAAAGATTTCTGGTTAATATGCATTACCAGAAATTCTGATTAAGTTTATCCGAATTTCTGGTAAAACTTACCAGAAAATTGTCAATAAGAAACTTTTGATACTTTTAACCTAAATTTATAGTAAGGGCATATTTAACATTACATTCTAGTTGAATTACCTAGAATGCTGGTTGGCTCAAACAGAATTTTTAAAAATGTATTCAATTAAATTAAAATCGAAGTACACTCCTAAAATTTATAGTAGAAATATTGCAGTTTCAAGAAAATAGATGAATTTGTAACCAAGTGGATGAATTTTCAAGCAAAATGATGAATTTTTAAATAAAAACAATAAATTTAAATGAATAACGAAATAGTTGACTGTTGAGCTAAATTAATTAATCCCCCTCCTCCTGAAAAAAGAAACGAATTTTTAACAAAATAGTTAAATTTTTAACCAAAAATATGAATTTTTAAATTGAATGACGAATTTTTAACTAAAAAAGATAAATTCAAAACGAAAAATGTAATAGTCGATAAGCTAATAAAAAAAGATTTAAATTTTAAATAAAAAACAGTTGAATTCAACCACAAAATGACGAACTTTGAACAATTAAATTCATTCCTGAACAAAAAATGAATAATCTTAAAGCAAACAGTTTTATTTTTCAACAAAAAAGGGAACATTTTTACCAGAGATAAATTTTCAAACTAAAAAAACATATTTTCAACAAAGAAGTTGAATTTTAACCAAAAAAGAGTTTTCAGCAATGAAAGAAAAAAATTTTAACCAAGTTATGGAACTTGTAAGCCGACAAGATGATTTTTTCACGAAACAATTGAATTTTTAACACCAAAATATAAATTTTTAACTTAATATTCAAACTTTCTACCAAAATAGTCGAATTTTCAACACTAAAAAGAAAAAGAATTTTCGACTAAACAGGTAATTCTTAACCAAAAAGAAGGACATTTCATGAACATTTTTCAATTTTAAAAGAAATATTCAAAAATTTATGTAAATAATGAAATTTTTAACAAAAAAATATAAATTCTCAACAAAAGTATAACAGCAGGCTTTTTAAACAAAAAGAATGTACTTTAAACCAAAAGTAGTTAGATTTTTTGAATGAGTTTATGGGTATTATTAATTCAGTTCGCATTTAATGGAAAAAATAGAAAAAGTGGAAAAAGGGTTTTAAGAGAAATACTCTTAAGTCGATACTTTAAAAATATTAGGATAGAATTGCTTCGAAAATAGAATTAATTTTTACTGCACAGTTTTTGCTTTCGGACTACACACTCTTTAATCCCGACTACACAAAGTTTATCATACTACGAAACATTTCACGCCCTGTTATTTGTTTTTCACTCTTTACTTTTTTTGCACTTTAGTCATACGTGTTTCTTGATGTTTTTTTTTTAAATTTTAATTTCTTTCTTATAGTTATAATCAGTAGGGGATTATATTGACCCTCGAGAACAATATTGTAAAATTTTAGTGGAATCATTTTGGCTTCTGGCTCGAAAAGATTATTTTTATTGTCAAATAGTTGTAAGTGAAATAGTTATGCAAAAAAAAATTCAATTGGTTAATAATTGAACCAATCATTTCGATATACAGTCGTGATCCTCGTCAGTAGATTTATTCATTCTTTAAATTATTATATTATATATTGCTTTTATTTATCAAACTTTTTCTCGGGTGAACCAAGTTTTTCATCATCAGCCAGCCTGATCAGATGAGGATGTTATGAATTAATTTAATACGATTTTTAAAACCTTTTACGACGATGTTGCAATAGGTACAAAATTATTAGCATCGTATAGTTTGCAATTCGTCCTTTACCGTTGTTGTCCTTACACAGCCGGCCGCGAGCTCAGGAGGTGACATATGTCGTCTCTAGATGCTATTTTAGAGCTATCATCTGCCACTTCACAGGTTTTTAGTCGCCTAATTCCTGATGATCTATGCATTTTTTCACAATGTGACTGGTGTTAAATTAAACCGCTCTTTGAAGGATGAATAGATGCATGTTTCACATTCCTCCATATAGTTTTTTCTTCGAGCATTAGCTCGCTATACTTATGGATCTCGGTTGTATAGGTTGCCTGAAAATTCCAGTTATTTGGACAAGCAATGTCGATAAAGTAGAATCTTCCGCATTTTTTTTTATGTCTCACGATGTCGGGTCGATTGATTCGTATATAATGATCTGCCTGGATAGTGAGAATCCAATCTAAGATGTAATATTTGTTTTCTAAAAAGGGCATTGAAATTTATCAATATAAAGGCATACATTATGTTGAGAGTTCTAAATGTAGAAAAAGTTTTTTAAGTATTATATTCGCCTCTGTGCCTATATTCTCTCTGATCAATTATGCAATAACCATCAATAATGTGTTTAATGCATTTGTTGGTATCTCCACAAAATCAGCACCGGTCAACTCCGTTTTAATGCAACACGTATTTACGATAATTTCTGGTGCTGACAACCCTGTCTTGAATCGCAATGACAAATCTTTCCTTTTCTAGAAAAAGGACGCCCTTTTTCGGCTAAATATAAGATGCCTCACTATCCACTTCATGTTGATTTAACGTTTTGAGGTGCTTGCTGTAGAAGACTTTTTGTCTTTATTTATTTTCTAATTCCTCTATGGCTTCTGCCTTGATATTCAAGGCCTTCTCTGAGAAAAAAATAAAGGACGTGTAATCAAGATCCACTCTACAGATGGTGTTGTAAAGCGCAACATCTTGCTTGCTATTAAAATAGTCTCGTAACTGTATAACTTATGACATACACAGTTTCTGGACATCTACAATGCCCCTACTCTCTCTATGTCTTAGTACAACTACCCTTTCGAACGCCAAATTACTGTGGTGCATTCAGTGCTTTTTCGTTTTGACGCGAACGGTTATGTTTAACCTTTGAAGGTCGGTGTTCGACCATTTGATATGCCTAAGAGAGTACGTAAAAATGTGGGTAGCATAGGTGTTGATTGCCCTGAGTTTGTTTGATGAGTTGAAAGAACTTTTCAGCACCAATCTAATTCTTACAGTGAAGGCAGCTATTAGGCTTTTGTTAACTACTGTATGATAATACCCTTAGATTTTTGAATACGCAGATATTTATATGATTTGCCTTCAGCCATCGCCTCTGTGTTATTTTCGTTCTCATCCTCTAGCTTTGCGGTCCCGAAGTCTCTTTTGATTAGATGCACTGTTCTGCATTTATCGAATCTGAACTTCATGCGAATATCATTAGAAAACTACTTGGTGACATTAATCACTTGCTGCAGTTTCTGGTTTGAACTAGCGCATAACTTGAAGCCATGTATGTATAGAAGATGGGTCAGGTGACGATCATCCACATCATTATGTATCTTGAGCCCACAAGACATGCTATTTAATGTTTTGCTTAACGGGTTGAACGCTTAACAGAAGCATAATGAATTAAAGGAGTCTCCTTGTAAAATATTAGTCGTAATGCGTATCGATCTAGTCTTACTTAGTTGCTATGATTAAAAAACCTGATTTTGGTACCCAAAAGCATCATCGCACGACTTAGAAAGTAAATGATGCGTGGTCAGATTTATAAATTTTTAAGACTTTGAGCAAATAGTCATGTAGTACGGAAGGACACGCCTACTTGTAGTCAATTTATGCCATGTGTAAGTTTCTTTGATGTTTACGTGCTTGAGTCATAGTAACAGCAACTTTGGTGACTAGATCTTTACTGTCCCGCCAGCTTTTGCAAAATCCTTTTTCTTCTTTCGTAAGGATGCCATTCTCGACACAGTGACAATATACCTTATCAGCAATGATAGCTGTAAGGCATTTATGAATTGTTGGAAGAAAGGCTATTGGTCGAAATTCAGATGGATTTTAAGTCCGTATGTGGTTCTAGTGGATCTAGTATTTGATCCTCATTATTCCCAGCATCTATGCCTTCAGCTTTAATCATGTCCTCGTGATCTATATCTTCCTGTAGGAATTCATCAATGGAAAGCTGCTGCTCTACTTGCACTTTAATGACAGCTATATTAACAATCAAAAGCAATTTTTTCACAGATATTGAGCGTTTTTGGTCTGCTAGATTCTACTCATTTATTATTATAGCTAGCTCTGGGTACCAAAGTATGAATAATCGATGGTGTTCTCTCCTCACATTTTGCACATTTTTCTCTGCCATAAAGAAGCAATTCATCTGTCTTTGTATGTTACTATTTCAATTGCCTTCTTGGTTACTTAAACTATGCCTCTGACACTGCTTGAATCAGGCCACCTTCCTCTGGAGAATGTGGTGGTACTGGATCATCATCAGGTTGTGCAAGATTTTTACACGCTAAATTGATCTGTTCAATATCCATTTCGCGGTCTTCTGAAGTAAGTAGATTATTCTACATAGCATCACAGATTCAGATGTTGCAGCGGGTTTCAAAAATACAAGAAACTGAAAAGCTCCAGGTCCAGAAATGGTGCCCGGTTTCTGGTGCAAATACCTGCTAGTGTGGATCCTGCGTTGGAAAGATATTATCAGGAGATTAGCGAACTTTCAGATCTCACGTCAGGTTTAATGCTTAAAGGTACGACATATATTTTGCCTACAATCTAGAAACGCAAAATCCATCTGAATTTTGACCGATAGCCTGTCTTCCAATAATTTATAAATTCCTCACAGCTATTATTTTAGATAAGGTATATACCAACTGTGACGATAATGACATACTTAAGGAAGAACAAAAAGTATGTTGCAAAAACTTGCAAAGCATAAGAGATCTAGTCACCATAGACCCTATTGCCATGATGTAAGCACGTAATCATAAAAGGAACTTGCACATGGCATACATTAACTTCAAGCAAGCGTTTCCTCCCGTAGCACATGACTGTTTGCTTAGAGTCTTAACAAATTTTTTAACCTACCCACGCATTAATCGAATTTCTAAGTCGTGCGATGATGCTTTGGGGCACAAGAATAAAGTATTCTGATCATAGACAACGAAGGATAGCTAGATCAATACGCATTACGATGGGTATCTTTTAAAAAGACTCTTTTAGTACATTAAGGTTCGGGTTAGCGTTAAGCTCACTGAGCAAAGCACTGAATAGCATGTCTCATGGGTTTGAAATAAATGATAATGAGAATGGTTATCAAATGACACAGAACGAGAATGACATCGAGACAATGGCTAAAGGCAAGTCACATAAATATCTAAGTATTATTGAATCTAAAAATATTTAGCATACGATAGTTAAGATAAGCCTAAAGACTGTCATCACTACAAGACTCAAATTGGTCAACGCTATACTTACGTACTCTTTTGGGCTTATCAAATGATCAAACACTGGCCTTGAAAGGTTAAATAAAACGATTTGCGTTAAAATGACGAAGCACCGAATGCACCACAGAAATTCGGCGATTGAAAGGGTAGTTCTACCACGACATAGAAGGGATAGAGGCGTTGTAGATGTCACGAAACAGTATAAGTTACAAGTTATACAGTAGCTAGTCTGTTCTAACAGCAATTTTCACTATTGGAACAGCAAGGCCGGAAAAAATCTCGTGTGTCTTAAGGACACAAAGCGACCTAAGAATGACTGCCTTCTGCATCCATCTTCTTAGTGCCTCCGCATGTTTTTGGCACGCGAGTATGGCTTTGAGGTTAACAATAAGTGATGATTTTGCACCAAAAAGAGCACCGATCAGAAGGACAATTATTTTAAACAAATATTTTGGGTACAGTCACTGCAGCTCCCTTTTGAGGTCTTGATACTTCTCCTCCTTTGCCTTTTTTTTGACAGTGAAGTGTAGTCGGACGAAGCCGAAATTTCGATCTTAAATACAATTTTTTTTCAAAG